>JAOWAY010107753.1:0-11010 GCA_028565895.1 Goniobranchus geometricus
GCCACCCTGATGTTTGTATTATTTAGAGTTATATGGGGTTCTTTGTAAGAATTTCTCTGTCTGTTAAAATGGACACATACAGTTTTTGTTGGTGAAAATTTGAAACCGTTGTTCATTATCCACTGTTGCACATGGCCAATTAACAGTAAATGTTTCTAAAAGATGAGATATTATCATTCTCTTTAATATTTGGTTACAATCTACTTCACTAAGAAGCTTGATGCTTATATACTAATATAATACCTCTTATTCGCAGAATGGAAACTCAAGACTTCTTGGCAAGGGAGACAGATTTTGACAGTGATTGCATCTCAGATGATGATAGCGAGTATCTCCCCCCATCAGACAGTGACAGTGGCGACGAAATAGAACCAAGGCCACGCAAGAAAAAGCGTCTGACTGCTTCCACATCTACCTATGACCGGCCGTCCACTTCTCGTCGTCTCTCTTTTGCAAATGAGTCCGATGACGATATCCCTCTCGCCCGACTCATCAGGTCAGAAAGTTTTGATTCATCTGACGACGAGCCATTATCTCATTTTGTGTCAACACAACCGATGAGCAACTTGCAGAAATGATGGATGAGCCGATGTGGACTTGTGTGGACTTTAAAGGTCCTGACACGACTTTTGGAGGTGAAGAGGAGCTTGCTCCAATAGAAATAAAAGACCCTCTTTCATATTTCCGCGATTTTGTGACTGACGATATTATTCAAACCATCGCCTTTCAAACAAATCTGTACTCTACCCAAAAGAATGTTAAAATCCAAAAACACAACTGAACAGGAAATTAATCTGTTTCTTGGAGTGTACCTTCGGATGGGTTTAATGCAAGGATATTCAGTGAGGGCTTTTTGGGCAGACGAAACGAGATACGATAAAGTTGCTGATTGCATTCCACGAAATAGGTTTGAAAAATTGGCATCGCACCTTCACTTCACTGACAATGCATCTATAACAGATGCAGAAAAGAACAATAAAGTGTGGAAGTTAGAACCATGGCTATCTTCGTTGAATGCGTCTTTGAAAAATCTACCGCCAGAAGAGTGCAGTGCTGTGGATGAAGTCATGGTGCCATTTAAGGGACGTTCGGATATAAAACAATACATGAGGAACAAACCTCACAAGTGGGGTTTTAAGATGTGGGGAAGAGCAGGAGCTTCGGGTACTTTATATGAATCTGAAATTTACCAGGGTGCAAAAGCTGAAACTACACAAAGAAATCCAAATTTGTCAAAATCGGCGCAAAACGTAATGAATATGACTTCAAACGTCCCAAATGGTCAAAATTTCAAAGTATTTGCTGACAATTTTTTCACATCCCTAGCTCTAGTTGAAGCATTGAAAGCAAGAGATATTTTCTATGTTGGAACAGTCCGTGTCAACAGGTTGAAAGGATGCCCTTTGAAAAGTGAAAAGGAGATGAAAAAACTGGGAAGGGGTGCCCTCGATGAGGTAGTGGATCTTACTTCAGGAGCCGTTGCGGTGAGATCGTTTGACAACAGAAATGTTGATCTTCTATCAAGCTATATTGGTGCCAAACCAACAACTGATGTCCAACACTACGACAAAAAAGAAAAGAAAAGAATCAACGTTCCTTGCCCAGCCATCGTCAAAGAATATAATAAATTTATGGGTGGGATTGACCTCCACGACATGCTCACAGCATTATATCGATTTCCACTGAAAGGCAAACGGTGGTATATGTACATCTTTTACCACACACTCCACATGATGGTGGTAAATGCATGGCTTCGCTACAGAAAGCACGCTAATCTTCTGAAAGTGAAAATTACCATGAGACTCGCAGTGTTCCAAAGTCGCCTGGCAACTCAGCTCATTGCACCAAAAGTCCTCGTCGGTCGTCCCCGCATCAACCCCTCACCAATCCCATCTGCTACCTATCCAACTTACCGCAGAAGCATTCCTCCGAAGGACATTCGATCTGATGGACAAGGACACTTACCAACATACTGTGAGGCACGTGGCCGGTGTAAAGGGGACAATTGAAACTATCTGACCTATGTGAAATGTTCCAAATGTAATGTCTTTTTGTGCTTCAACAAGGACAGAAACTGCTTTGCCAAATTTCATATCTAACTATTCATCCAACTGTTTATATTCATTTGAGTAGTTCCAAATCAGTAATAAAGAGTTTTGAATGTTAAAGGTTCTTCTCGAGTCATCATCAATGTTCATCATATCAATGTTCATACTAACTTATACAATCCCCCCGTGCCCAGAATGTATCATATCTGATACAAAGATGGCTTGACCTTTATATGCCCAGTGTATCATATATGATACATTTCGTAGAACAAAAATTTAGTAAGCTAGCTGTAAAAAAATGCATGGGTTGTCATTACTAGACCCCCAAGGACTGCTATATCGAAATTCAGAATTTTTGTAAAAGTGCAAGTATCCCTGGGCCGCATTAGAGGGTTAATTTTATTGAATCAAATGACACACACACACCACTTCAAAAACCAGTTTTGTAAAATCCACCACAGTAATATTTGTTTCTTCCTCCTGGAAAGCGCGTTGTTTCTTTACTCAAAGTGTGGCATCAATTTGCCGGACAACAGCTGCCGGCTCTACCGTGAACACTGCATAGCAGGAAGTTGCTGACGGCAGCAACCTGCCAGGTTTAGCATGAACTTAGTCTAACTCAATAAAAAGTCAGGTCTCTCTTCAGATACAGAAACTTGATTTCATAATAGATCCAGATCATACACCGTCCAATTTCTCTGATTCAGATCTAGACTCTTTATCAGGATATCTCCATAGTCACATAGAGGATTCTAAAATCTAGCTCTATCTAGATCTAGATTATGGATCTGGACTCTAGAACTAGATATAGATCTAGAACCCGATCGAGAGTAGACTTATGTAATAGAAATAACTTTCCTTAGAGATCTAGAGATTCAATCAGAACTAAGACTGGATCTTGATTTAGATATACAATAGATAGATGAAAATTACAAGACACCATACCAAACGCAAATGTAAATTTTCAAATCAAATTAAGACGGGATCGCCTCAGCCTGAACCCTGAACCGAAACCAGCTGACAGTGACTTAAAATTAATGAATCGCATTTTTCCTCAAAGTAATTTAGGCCTATCGCAGCCGCCAATTTCCGTCTCTCTTCAGCGATTTACAAAGAATAATAGGAGATGGCAGTAGAAAGTCTGAATAGAGCCAATGGGAGAAGTTTGTGACGTCAGTGTGCGAAAACATTTTAGTGAAGAAATGTAGGCCCATATATGTGTTGCACATCTTGTGTGTTGGCTGTGTGACGGTAAGCTTGCAGACCGCACCGGTGATGAGAGCTTGAGGACCACGCGCACATAAATAACTGCGCATCACAAGTGGGGGATTGCCGAGCAGGCAGGGTGGAATGCAGAGGCCTCTACGGATGGTGATGAATGAACATTTAGCTTCTACTAGGAGACAAAAATTGTTTTTGTAGGTTTCTTTAGGGGGGGAATGTTGGCTTTTGTTTCTGCTGCTTTACTTTTCTTTCTGTTTTTGTTTTAATTTAATGACAAGGTCAAATTTGGAAATCCGCCAATTGGCATGTAACTTACAAGTCAGTGTAACAGAATTGACATGGGCGCGGCATATCCGCACGATGGATGACAGTTGGTGGACCAAGAGAAGCACAAAGTGGCAACCCAGAACAGAGAAAAAATTAAAAGGATGACCAGTGGTAAGGTGTCAGGACGACATCAAACAGAGGGAGAGAGTGACCTGGACAAGCAAAACACAAGACAGAGGCAGATGGCTGAGGGCTAAATCCATCAGTGGATGGACTAAGCCTAAAAACAAACAAGCAAGCAAAGACATTGAAGCAATGTCTTTCGATCGACACAAGAAAAGAGTGGAGGACCCATTCCTTTCCTGCCACGTGTTTATATAAAGAAAACAATCCCCACAGCCAATATTGAGTCTATTTCTTATAGCTCATGAACTATACTTTTTAAAAATATTGTACACCTATCTATATGTGGCAATGCTACTTATACCTTAAAAGACTAACTTATTTCTAAAAGTGTTTTCAAAAGTTGCTAAAGTAATTCATGTTATTAAGAGATAAAAAAGAGACTATTAATTACTCAATGCAATCTAAATGTCTTTGTACAAAACTGGCAACATCCAATTTCTTTCACTCTTTACAAAGTTCTTACAATTGAGGGCTAGGTTCAATTAGCAAATAAACAATACCAACTTTGAGAGTGAAAGGAAAGAAAATGCCACCTTGAAGATTTTCTGGCGTACCTGATTGTTACGCCAGATAGATAATAAAATTTAAAACATGTAACAAACTACCGACGGGATGCAACATAACTCCTAGGGAATTGGGAAACCAGAAAACCTGGGACTTAATTCCAGGACACGGAATATTTTCCATATAATTTATTTCCCTAATCGGGACAAAGTCCACAGCAAATCAGGACAGTTTTGTCAAGTTTTTTTCTTAATTTCAAGGAAATTTTATGAAAAATTCTTCATATTTTTGCCGCAATGCCTCGTACTGCACATTAATAGGACAATCTATTATTACGAGACAATGAAAAGGACAAAGAAAATTGTCCTGACCCAAACAAATCAAGGTGCCCAATGCCTGGCCGAAGTTAACAGACACTTGCAATGAATGATGGCCGATTTGTTTCATGAAGCAATGAGATGAACTAAGTAAAAATGAGCTCCACAAAGATGTCATCAAGTGGATAACAAAGCTACATAATTAAGTTTACGGCCTGCCATGTTGCAATCGCTGCAAGAGTCTGTCATCGACGACCGGTTTCAACTAGTTCATCACCTCAGTCCTCAGTTTGTGACCAATACTCGCAAAGTTGTAACATGAGCGTGCGTTCTTCGTCAGTGGTCGAAATGAATGATAGGGGTGGGGCAAGAGTTATTCAACCCCAACATACCAAATTAAAGACTTCTATTCACTGGCTTGCATGCAGTGATGACACTTTCATCGGTCTGACCTTCTCCCTGGGAAATCGGGACGAATTTTAAACTTCCCAGATGTCTCCCAATAACAGAGATCATACTGTATTCTAAAATTCTAGATCTTCATTAGAGGCAATATTTTCCCTTGTCACAATATTTAGATAGAAATAAAAGTAAAATTAAGGCCAGATTTTCAGGGCTAAATCAAACCCATTCAATAAAGGGACTTAACATGGAACCTACAATGATACATCTTTAGAATCTAGATCCATATTCTGGATTCAACTCTGTCTTCTTACCAAGATAATATTTTCTCGGCTCATTTTATACCCTTCCAGGGCATGCCCAAACACCTGTATGATAGATATGTTAAGAATCACATCAAATTGGAATCTAGATCTCTATTTCTTCATCCTTTCCCAATAAAAGTCTCCAATTGTATTGAAATACTCTCTTTCTGAATAAATCCTCCAATACTGTTAAAATGCTCCATTCCTGAAGAAATTCTGCAATATTGTAGGGTATCTTGGCTCTAAAAAGAAGGTTCATTGATATCTCTGTCTCCTCAATCTGAAGGGGCGAGTCCTCAAAGAATGATCAGCTGGGGTCACTTCAGATGAAAAAGGCTGAAATAAAGGCGGGGGGAAATGACAAAGTCAAAAAAGATCTTCACATCCAAGACTCATTTATCGAAAAGGTTGTCATGATTTGGTTTTTTTTTTTCCTCTATTTCAATGATTTAATCAAAGGCCTGCCCATACCATCTGGCTTATAAAACAAACCCTGTTACAAAGTTGCTTCTCTGTGTTACACATCTTTCAAGCCATCTACGTCATTCTATTTCAGAGAAATTTTGCCACCTACAACTCGTGTAGAAATTCAAGATCACAAGATTCAAAATTATTTCTTGTCCCCAAAACTAAATGGAAAGACTTTGGACGTAGGGCTTTTAGCAAAGTTGGTCCTGTTACATGGAATAATCTTCGTTTGTCGCCGAAACCAATGAAAGTTTTAAAAGGGTTTTGCAGACACATTTGCTTAAAAGGTATCTGTGATACATGGATAATATTTATGCCCTCTGTAAGATTTAAATTGTATCTAAAGTGATTTTTTTCTTAAGTATCTTTTTTTTACTGGTATCATGAAGTGCCTTGGGACTCAGATGATAAAAGGCGCAGTAGAAATGATCTATTATTATATTATTATTATTACTCATTATTATTATTATCATTATTATGTAAATCATTATTAATCAAAACAAATAACCTAAATATATATAAATGTCATACTCAGGCCTACACAATATGACAATGAAACAAAATAAATTCAGGACCAGTTCTACACATTATCCAAAGACAAGGACATTTTCACGTGTACTGATTTCATTATGCCATGGTGACGTAATGTAAGAAAAATCATGTCCTTGACATACTCATGACCTCAGCAATATACACTTATACTTGACACTAAAGCCCGAGTGTAGATGTTGAACCTTACTTAAAACTTTGATCATTAACGGCAAATATGGAAGAAACCACAACAGGCCTATTCAGATCATCTCATTGGCCCACAGCTTAACCTGGTTTCCATAGCATGAAGAGGATGGTGAAAGACTTTATCCATCACTCTCCAAATAGGATAATAGTCTACTAAAGAGTACTTCTTCTCCAGCAAACGCAGTTCCCATTTTCACCAGGGTCGAGTGAAGCAGCAAGGGTAAATTTTCCTGCCTAAGTAAGAAATGCATGAGTTCAGGCGGAGAAATGAACCTTCGACCACTCAGCCTGAAGGCCAACACTCAGCCACTGAGCCAGAGTGCCCCCTAGGGGGAAACCACAAAAGTTACGATACCGCCACTGAGCTAGAGTACCCGCTAGGGGGAAACCACAAAAGTTACAATACCGCCACTGAGCTAGAGTGCCCCCTAGGGGGAAACCACAAAAGTTATGATGACCTTTAGACTGCGGGCCAACACTCCGCCACTGAGCTAGAGTGCCCCCTAGGGGGAAACCACAAAAGTTATGATGACCCTTAGGCTGCAGGCCAACACTCAGCCACTGACCTAGAGTGCCCCCTAGGGGGAAACCATAAAGTTATGATGACCTTTAGACTGCAGGCCAACACTCCACCACTGAGTTCGAGTGCCCCCTAGGGGGAAACCACAAAAGTTACACTACCACCATTGAGCTAGAGTGCCCCCTAGGGGAAAACCACAAAAGTTATGATGACCTTTAGACTGCAGGCCAACACTATGCCACTGACCTAGAGTGCCCCCTAGGGAGAAACCACAAAAGTTATGATGACCTTTAGACTGCAGGCCAACACTCCCTCACTGAGCTAGAGTGCCCCCTAGGGGGAAACCACAAAAGTTACGATACCGCCATTGAGCTAGAGTACCCCCTAGGGGGAAACCACAAAAGTTACAATACCGCCACTGAGCTAGAGTGACCCCTAGGGGGAACCCACAAAAGTTATGATGACCTTTAGACTGCAGACCAAAAAAATTCTACAGGTACAAATTATGGTCAATAATTTATCTCTCTTTCCGTCACAGCTAAATACGTGGGGCTATTGTTACCTGGTTCACACATCTCAATGTAATGGGCCTCTCTTTTGGAGAACTTTGCTTCTAGCATTGTCTGTCTTTTGTTGTAAAAATAAAAAAGCATTCCTCTTATAATAAGATTACAGCTAGCGGCAGTTGCAATGTGAAATTTTAAACAACCTAAGTGACCAGCCTCGTTCTGAAGCTAATCCCCTATCAAGTATCAGTGCGGTCACGCTGACATAAAGAGAGACAAAGGCTTTTGTTAATCTATTGTCGAGTCCAGTGTGAAGGTCATTTGTCTATACAGATTGAGAAATGACTAACAACCCAAAATTCAGCCATTTTTCAATACCTGTCTGAGGTGAATTAGCAAAGGTAGATGGCCGAAATGAAGATTTGTTGCAACAAGCATGACAGGATCCAGTGGCCAAACAGCTTACATGACAGCCAGAATGGGACTGGATCGACCATAACCAGGGAAGTCAACTTATAATATGCCACGGCCTCACTTGGAACCTGCAAGGAAGAGGAAAGACCCAGCTTAGCAACAGGTGGAGGAGAGACATTGAAGCACAGCTGAAACAAAAAAGCAGCTTTTAAAAAGGAAGACAGGGATTACAATGGTGTGACAATGCATCACAAAGGTATGGGTTCTAGATGTTTAGTAGTAGTAGTAGTAGTAGTAGTAGTAGTCGTAGTAGAGTAGTAGTAGTAGTAGTAGTAGTAGTAGTAGTAGTAGTAGTAGTAGTAGTAGTGTTAGTAGTAGTAATAGTAGTAGTAGTAGTAGTAGTAGTAGTAGTAGTAGTAGTAGTAGTAGTGCTGTCACTTTGATTTTCGGGGCCGCGAACTTGCCATACTGGCGGCAAATTTTGGCCTTACTGCAAATTTACCGCGAATTTTGACTCTGCCGCGAATTCTGGCAAATTTTCTGAATTCTTTAAAAAAATAAATAAATAAATATCCACCCCTTTTCCCATCCCAGAAACCAATTTTGCTCTTTTTGCTGGTTGCCAAACCGAACTGGCAATAATAATCATCGGTAACTGAAAAATCACACTTTCATTTCAAATGTCGAAACAGAGTCAGTAGCCTTCATTCAGATCTTGTCGTGTTTAGCCTTCACCGCTCATGTCTTGCTTTCCATAGAGATCTATATCTAATCGTGATATAATATAATGGACAAATTTGTCATCCGCAAAAATCAGAAAACGGCGAGGCATGTCACAGCACACAGATGTCACTGTGAATTTCATTGGTGGACACACATTAGTGGTGAGAAGCTTTTTTGCTCGGTTTGCAACCTTGTGATTGATCATACAAGAAAATCTTCAGTGGAGATCCACGCCAAGATTTCTAAACACAGAAATGTATTAAAAGGTCCCGAGGCTGGCGTTCATAGGCAACAGACACTAGGTCTAGATGCTGATGCTCACAGGGAGTTGAGCACTCCTTCATCAACTGTGTCTGCCCAAGGTGACTACAAGTTGCAGAGCCTGCCGATCTAAATCTATTACATGTATATCTTCTAGATTAGAATCTAGAATCTAGATCTATATGACATGTGTATAGCCACAGCCTTTAATAATAGACAGAATCTAGATCTAGATCTAGTCCTATTGCCTGGGTCTAAATTCTATTAACCAGTCGTATTTATTAAGGTCTTGAATTGAATTTCCTTTTCAAAAGCATCTGATCTAGATCTAGCGTCCTAATCTATTTCCAGGTTGTTAATACAATGTATCTGATGTTCAGCATGCGTCTCTCCCTGAGCCCATACGTAGTCTTTTAAACTTTTCAGTTAAGTACAATTGCTGTAGGGAGAGAGACATGTTGTTCAATAAAGGATCATTCTGTGTCATAGAATCTCATTGAAAATTTGTATTTTATCCATTCCAGCCAAAGATGATATTTGCAAGGACTGTGTGAGCATTTGCGCAGCTGCCAACATACCGATCATTAAATCGGATCATCCAGCAGTTCAGAAATTTCTTGTCAATCATGTCACAAATGGTGGAGCCATCCCTTCCAGCTCCCAGCTCACCAGATTGTACCTCCCAAGGGAAACTCTGAAGCAGGAGAGATTGAGGGCCATCTTGGCCACATGCACATCGCTGATGCTGAAAGAATTTTCTCTTTCTACAATTGCTTCTTTCCAGCAGGAGGCGTAACCTCACAGAAGACAACATTAAGTCTTTTCTGTTTCTGTATTATAACAAGTTTTGTGAATAGGTTGTCTACTAATTGCGGCACTAGACGTATATAATGTATCATGCATTTTTTCTTTTTTTTTTGTCCATCTTTGCTAAAATTTCCCAGACGCCCCGAATTGATCAACTTTTCATTGATTCCTCTTTGGTAATCTTATTAATTGCCTGTACTAACTGTGGCATTGAATATAATGTATATCTGATGCCTTTAACTTTAATTTACTTCTCTTGATCTGTTGGCATGCCCTTCGTATTGAGTCTCTCTTACACTAAAATTATTTCATTTACATTGGAGGTCACCTACAACAGCCTCGTCTACAGCGGGGACTCTCCTACAAGGGGGGTTGTCAAATCCCCAATTTACGCCCTATATAGCCCTTACAAATGCGCCCCTTTACAACGGCATTCTATTTTACCAGGCACGGCTACAACGGGGGTATGATTGATGAGATACGGGTCTTTAAGTAGTAGTAGTAGTAGTAGTAGTAGTAGTAGTAGTGGTAGTAGTAGTAGTAGTAGTAGTAGTAGTAGTAGTAATAACAGTAGCAGTTATTAGTAGTAGACTTGTAGTAGCAAAGTCCTATTATTTAAGCAGTGGAATAATAAACAGAGCAATCGATACCTACAAAGAATTGTCCTGCTGCAGTAGACTTCTGAAAGGAGTTAAGTTTTTGTAGAAATAAATGCCAGATAAATTTTGAAGACCAAGAACAAGATGTTCAACACGCACCATATGTTATTATCATCAATGTAATCATAATACAGTAGAACATGGAAATAGAGAGTTTGACGGGTCTTACCCTATTTACTCACTATTTTCATGATCTCGTTATTCCCATGCAGCCTAACAATAGTCTGCTACTCAGCAGCTTGATGAAGTTTTATTTTATTGGTTTCTTCCCTTGAGTATATCACGTGAGTAAAAGCCGTGCTTCACCGATACAGGCGAAGTCGGCGGCCACGGAAAGACCAATTGTTTGTTTTCTGGGGTTTTCGTTTTGTTTGTTTGTTTGTTTGTTTGTTGTTTTTTTATTATTCTTTTATTTCAAACAAAATCATGAATATGAATGACAAAGACATAGAAGAGTTCAAGTTTACATTGAAACAAACAATTAGCGGTACGGGAACGGTACATAAATAAAAAGGAAAGATCTATGCATGTATAATGCAAGAGACTACTTAGGCACCTAGGCATAATATAATACGGTGCATCTTAGTACGATTCTGACACCGTAGACCAGGCCTATGCGTTAGGCCGTGACCATCAGTTAGGCTAGGACCCGCCCCGCCCC
>JAOWAY010107864.1:0-11009 GCA_028565895.1 Goniobranchus geometricus
ATGTTCAAAGGCGCTTCACAATTACATTGCTATGACATTAGGATCAAAATAAACATTCATGGTACAAGGAGAAAAGAATGATAGAGTATATCATATTTACAAATCCATAATAAGTATAATAATGATACACTCATTACAGGAATGGGTGGTAGATTAAAATATGATATAACTGCACAAGTCAACAAATACAGTTTCAATAATCTTTTGAGCTATTGGAGTGAATTGTAATTTTGTATTTGAGGAAAAAGAGATTTCTAAACAACAGGACCTTAAAAAGTAATGGAGAAATCTAAGATTTTGACTTTGACACTTTTTGTTTGAGTGATAAGACACTACAGGATCAGCTGTTGACCACAGGTGTGGACCTTTATAAGGCGACCTTAAATAGTCAGTAGCATCACCATGGTGGATCCATTTGTAGCCAATAAAGTGACTGATAATTAGACAGGTGTGATGTGATTTTGCTTCTTTGTTTTAGCCACGGTTCGGGCAGCTCTGTTTTGTGGCAACTGAAGTCTTTGCAATGAATTCCTCGGCAGTTCATAGAAAAGAGAATTGCAATAGTCTAAACAGCTTGTTATGAGTGAATTTATAGAGATTTTACAGGTTTCAACGTCTAAAATGTCCCATATGTGGCTGAAAGACTTACGTATGTAGTGTATAGTTTGGGACATTTCCATTATGAGATGGTTCATGCTCGAAATTCATCAAAGTAAAATCCGAGACTCTTAACAACAGGGGCGTTATGAATGGTTGTGTCCTCAATTTTAGTTCGTTTAGGATGGCCTGAGTCCCTTTTTTCCTAAACACAATGAGCTTGGTCTTCTCCTCGATGAATTTGAGTTGGTTGAGAGTCATCCATGACCTGATGTCTGGTACACATTTGATGCTGTGTCTTTAAGTTGTGTCAGGATCATTTGATGTCCCTGGGTTCATCAGCGTATAATGATTTTGGATTCCATGTCACCTTATAATGTCGCAATCATATTGGATTTCCAGTGATGTTATAATGTCGCTTAATGATGTAAGTTTTAAAGAATTAAAAACAATTGCTGTCCTAGCACTGGTCTTTGTGGGACACCGAATTTAAGCACTATAGGATTTAAAAGGGCACCATTGACGATATCCCGTTCTTCTTTTTTTATTTTTTAAATATTCTGATAATTTCAAGAGAACCACCCAAGCGTTGTGTTGGCAAAAAGTTCGCGCAAACACAGCAAAAGCGCAACGTTACTCTTCGTTTAAATGTGTCCGTCAAAGTCATTGTACAAGTGTAGTAAGGATGTTTCCGTGCTGTGGCCAGCACCGTATGCCTATTGGAAAGGAACATGGAGCCTGTTGGTGGTGCCACTCTCGTAAAGCCGTTTTGCAGCAACTTTTTTAATTACCATAACTTTGATATAAAGCTAAAATTTGGACTGGTCGATAGTGCTTACTGGTCAAATGTTTTCTTCCTGATCAACGGTGGTACATTGGCTTCTTTTAATTCAGTTAGGATGTCAGCATAGCCCAGAGACCTGTTAAGCATAGAGACGATGAAGGTGGCAAATTCGTCTCTACAGGCCTTAACAATCCACGTTGGTACAACATCAAGACTGCATGTCTTGTTCCGGGCGAGATAGATAATTATTTTGACTTCTTCTGTAGAGACAGGGACAAAGCAGATAGCTTTGGCGGTTGCGTTGAAGACGGAGTTGATGTAGGCAGCTCAGATGGATTGTTTGGAGAGGACTTTTGATACAATGATAGTGTCATAATCTTCAGTGAATCAGGTTCATTTCTAATGCCATCAATTTTATCTTTGAAATAGCCTCGGAAACGTTTGGAAAATTCGGACACATTGTTGTGAGTTAAAAGTGTCGAGGGGGATCTATCGCTAACAAGATCATTCATGATTTTGAACAAGTCTTTTGGGTTCCCTTTGTTTTGCTCTACCTTGTGTTTGATAAAGACTTGTTTAGCTTTGATGATAGTGGTGTTCGTTTTATTTTTTATGGAGATCTGTATTTGAACTATGGATGCCCTCCACACTCTTTCCGAAATATGCGGTTTCTGTTAGACCTTCTGACAAATAGTCATTTTGGACGTCTTGAAGGAGCGTGTTTGTTCAATATATTCATCATTGTCTTGCGGAAACGCTGTAACTCTTCTTCAACAGAATGTACAATACTGATGTGCTCATCACTGTTAGAATTCGTATTATCCCGTTTTATCGCTTAAATTTTGTTTTTTCAGGCATTCCTAAATTTCACATTTTCTTCTTCCTTCTTCGGTTTACTACAGTTACGACGAAAGGAAACGGTAGGGTGATCAGAAAAGTGATTTCTTTCAACATCGATACTTGCGATAGACGAGTTAGTTGAATAGTTTATGCCCTTTATCCGACAATAGTCCTTTTTCATGTGTAAGTTCATTCATCCGCTGCTCAAAGTTCATAGTGTGTAAAATATCATGAGATGACCTCCTGGGTTGTTGTCCAAATGTATGTTTAAATCCTAAATCAAGAGCAGCGCCCCTCCAGAAAAAAAACCATTGTTCCATTCAGAAACATTCAGATTTAATCTAGAAATTCGCTCACATTTTCATTATTTTTCTGTGATTTGGGAGGACCAGAGATGGTAATGATGTTATGATATACATTGTCTATTTAACTCATTGTGTGCATTCGCCGATTTAACGGTTCCATCAGTGACACTAGTGAACTACAAAGCTGTGCAAGGAAAAAGCAAATTAAATGTGCCTAGAGGTAAGGTTTACGTGGAGCAGATGACTTCGGGACATGTATAAAACATTCTATTCTCAATGGAATAAAAGTCTTACAATCCTAAAATGTGAGAGATCATAGTAGAGATAATGTGACATATTACATTCAAAGGTGGTTTTGGGAGGAGATTGTTGGGGGTAGGGAGCATGGGGGGGGGGGGGCAATATGCCTTAATATATTGGTTGATTAAGGACTCGAGCCCAAAGTCAAAAGAAAAAGAGAAAAAGACAAGAAAAAAAAACAGTATAAAAGAAGACAGAGCTGAAAAAAAAGCCAAAGAACGAAAAA
This sequence comes from Goniobranchus geometricus, assembly GCA_028565895.1. Lineage (NCBI taxonomy): Eukaryota > Metazoa > Mollusca > Gastropoda > Nudibranchia > Chromodorididae > Goniobranchus > Goniobranchus geometricus. The sequence continues at coordinate 3,053 of JAOWAY010107864.1, forward strand.
GAAAAAAGAAAAAATATATATTGGAAAAGGAAAGAAAACTAAAGTGGATGATTGAATGGAATTTAATGGCATTGAAAGGGTTAAGTTTGTACTCTTATGCTGCGAGAGTGCTAGCCCATCGTTGCACCTTAGGAGAGGCATGTTCATGCAAGGGTTTATAGTCTCCAAATAACCCAAACAAAGGCTTTTGGTGTGTAAATAGGGTAAACTCCTTGCCAAAGAGGTATTTGTGGAATTTCTTTACTCCGAATATAATGGCAAGACCCTCTCTATCTAAATGAGCATAATTCCCCTCAGCTTTGGTCAACGATCGGCTAGCAAATGCCATGGGCCGCTCTCCATCTCCTACCTCATGTGCGAGGACTGCGCAAACTCCATCTGCAGATGCATCACATGTTAAAAGGAACTTTTTTTTAGGGTTGAAGTGAACAAGATATCTTTAGTTCTTTGAAATGATTGGTCCTGTTTTTTACCCCATTGCCATGGAGCATGTTTCTGTAGCAATTTATAAAGGGGAGACATGGGACTAGAAAGGTTACCAATGAACTTGCTAGAGTGGTTAATTAACCCAAGAAAAGCGCGTTACTGCTTAGTGTTTTCAGGTTCGGGGACACGTTAATAGCTATGGTCTTGTCGGCTTGAGGCCTGACACCCTCCTTGCTCAACCTATACCCTAGTTGGCATTTCTCTCTTCGCATTTTCAAACCCTTCTCTCTGGCCAGCTTCAAAACACTATTCAGTGTTACAAGGTGCTCAGCATTATTTTGTCCCATACTGTACAGATTGTCAAAATAGACACACACATTTGGCACTATTCAGTGTTTGAAGGTGCTCAACATTATTTTGGCCCGTAATGTACAGATTGTCAAAATAGACACACACATTTGGCCCTATTCAGTGTTTGAAGGTGCTCAATATTATTTTGTCCCGTAATGTACAGATTGTCAAAATAGACACACACATTTGGCACTATTCAGTGTTTGAAGGTGCTCAATATTATTTTGGCCCGTAATGTACAGATTGTCAAAATAGACACACACACATTTGGCACTATTCAGTGTTTGAAGGTGCTCAACATCATTTTGGCCCGTAATGTACAGATTGTCAAAATAGACACACACACATTTGGTATTCCTTGGAAAATACTGTCCATGACAGCTTGAAAAATGCCTGGACTTGATGAGATGCGGAAGCGAAGTCTTTGGTATTGGAACAGTCCCTTATGAGTGTTAATAGTCGTATAGTGTTTAGACTGGTCATTGAGTATGTACTGACATTTCTGTCTGTTGAGCAACCCATTTTCTCCCTGGTTTCTGCATTTTCATTAAGAACTGAGCTTAATGACATATGCTTGATCGCTGGGTCTGCCTTAAGGCGAAAACACATAGAAAACCGAAAATAGGTATACCTAAATAAGTTCCTTACGATAAGTAACTTGCATCCTTAAGAGTGCACACAACGGACACTGATAAGTTCGACCAGGTCACGGAGCGAAGCACGTATTGCCCGACTTGTTTCCCCCTTTTTTTTCTTTCCGAAAATGGCTTCTCCCTCTGACTCAGATGAGGGTTTCTTTGTTACTTAATAGCCCGTTTACCAGGATAAAAAAACATCAACAACAAACAAACCAGAATTGTAACCATGAAACTAATGAAGAGAGGCTTCGGGGAATATCCCCATTTGTTTCTGCGCTTGAAAGATCATCATCCTGATATATTTCTTTAATTCACTAGGATGGCAAAAGAACCGTTCGAGAAGATCTAGATCTATATATTGGAGAAGATAGAGTGGCGACTTGAAAAAAAAAATATGATCAGACCACTCTGACTACGTAGATGCATAATATACCAATTGTTGCATACGCAGCGAAGAAATATTATTTTTTCAAAATGAAAAAGAAATAGGCCTGAGACTGGTCTTTTAAAAGTAAATATTGTTTGTTTGTTTGGTTGTTTGTTGGTTTTTTTTATCAAATAATGAGAAATAAGGAAATCTGCTCGGTTCTTGGCACAACAAGACTATGCTGAGTTCAAAAATGATATTAGTTTTTCTCTTCAATCAATGGCCACGTCGCTATGGCCAGTTAAAAATGTCCCTGGTCAAGCCTATGACGTCACGAAGGACGTCGGCGAGACGGCCGAGACGGTCGTGAGATGCAATCACGCCATTATCTAGGTCGTTCTCGGTCGGTTCCATCCCTATGGGTACCGTATTAACCAAACAATCCTATGAAATAGGGACGAATGACTCGAACCGACCAGCATAAGCAGTAAAGATTTTATGTGGGGGATGGTTAGCTTGAATAGAGGAATACTTGTACTTTCCCGTACCTAAGGGGTTGTTGGCAGTAAGCTGCTGAAATCGGGTTTCTCTATGTTTTCGCCTTTAGGCCCGAGAGAGAAAAGTTATTTCCATTTAAGTCTTAATTGGTGCAACCAATTCGGTCCCAGCAATGGAGGCCCGTCTCCTTCTACCACTATTAGCGGAAGTGGAGTTTCTGGCCACTGTTGCATATATTTAGGAAACACTCCCCTACAATTAACACTATCACCAGTATTATGTTTGCAGCTGCTTGGTAGAAGGAACGAAAACACTTTGCGGAATGATCCTGTCAAGGTCACTACGTATAATGACGGTGAGTGATGCACCGGTATCAAGCTGAAACTCAACATGACGATCATTGACTTCAATTGGCACTGTTATAGGGGGTTGACTAGCAGACTCCTAGGGGAATGAGAACAAATGGAATTCGGGTTCAGCTAATGGCGTTAAACACTGCAGCGTTGCCATCGTTGACGTAGTGGTGTTGTTCACGCCTGGCGGGCTTGTGGTAGTGGGTTTGTGACTAAAAGCAGAAAACGACTTTGAGAAACAAGTCTTAGCAATGTGACCTTGTTTCTGACATTTGAAGCAAGTGGATGACTTGAATTTGCACTGGTTGGGAGTATGAGGGCCAAAGCAGAGATGACATGGGGCCTTGTTGACCGGCGTAGGCCTTGGTTTGTGACCTCGCTTCTGCCTCTGAATCGGTTGGGTTTGGTTTTTTTTTATCACATTAACACTGGCTGCCGATGCGAGTGTTAAGATCCCTGTGGCTTGGGTTTTTTGCTCGATTGTAGAAGCCATAGTTACGGCTTTATATAGTGTCAGATTCGTTTCGAGGAGTAATTTCCTCCGAATATCCGGAAGGGTGAGGCCTATGAGGAATGTTTCACAAAACCTGTCTTTTAATGCGTTCCCAAAACCAAAATGTCCACTTAAATGTCTTAACACTACGACATATTCGAAAACTGATTCGTTTTCTCGTCTACTCTTGGCTTCAAATTTCGCCCTTTGGAGATACATGGCTGGGGAAAAAGCATGGTGGGTTTCTGGTAATAAACAAGTTCTTCATAGGTCTAGCGGATGGCTGGTCCGGGCTGACTAAATCTTTTCGTAAGCGAAAGTGCTGGGGACCAATGACTTCTTGCAATATTGCTCTTTTCTTAGATTCTGAGGTCACATCATTGGCCTCAAGGTAAAAGTCATGCCTTTCTAGATATCCATGGATGGTCTCCACTTTTTCATCAAATTCATTAATTTGGCCAAGCAATGCCATTGTTACCATGGATGCTCATTAGCATTAAGCTCTTAGTGTATAGCTTTTATAGCTCGATGATCCCACCCTTGTCTCCAATGTGACGGATTACTATCAACATTAATTACAGCAGGAACAATGGCAGCCTGTCGATGTTTACTTCCAGATGAGAACTCTTTATTTTAGAAACTCACAGACAACACACATCACATAAAGGGGGCATAACTGTAAAAATTAATAATTCAACTCTTTACTAACTAAATGAACAATCAAGGGACATAATCATTAACAATAGCAAAATATGGAATTATAATAAATGGAGTTATGTCTCTTTCACTCCATTACAGTTTTGTCATGTGTTGCAAGATTTTAACTCTCAGTGAATGTATCGGCATGATATGACCTGCTATGCTATATTCAACATGTTCATTATTTTCTCTCTCCTTTTCTACCCTGCTTGGGACTGTCTTATGATTCTTTACATCTTGATTTCTGAGGGGCAATTGCCAAAGCTTCTTACGTTTGATGTACAAAATGTTCAAAGAAGAGCAAAACTAAAGTATTATCAGAAATTCAGGACTTAACAAAAAGATGACAGATTATGATATGTTAAATTACCATCTCTTAAATACAGAAGAAAAAGGGGGCACTTAATACAACTTCACAAAATTGTTCATGGTATTGAAAACCTTAACCAAGATGATTTTTTTCCAATTTTCTCATATCAATTTTACAAGAGGGGACAAGTATAAGATAATTGTAATGGGTTGCTCTACTTCATTAAGACGAAACTTTTTAATTTTGAGGACGGTTAGGACATGGAACAGTCTACCTCTTCAATCTAAATGCTCTGAGAGTTTAAACTCATTTAACAATGCCATTGATAGGGAGCGTAAAAAATGAAATCTATAATTATGATGAATAAGTATGATTGCTTGAATTATGATGTCTATGTAAAATTGGCGAATCTAAACTTGCCTTGTTTATTCGGTGTATTATAAGGTCTATGACCTACATCACCTTAGTATGATAAGAATATGATATGAATATGATACGTTAGAGTTCTGCTTCTTAAATTCTGTTTAATCTTGAAGCTCTTGGAAATACAAATAAGCGTGAAGGCTAAAGTGGTGCAAATGGGCAACAGCAACACGGAAGCAAGATACTTCTACAATAGCCATCTAAAAGGGAACAGAGATCTAGGATGTTAATCATTTGACAGTGAGGTGTGCATTTTTAAGTAAAATAAAATGTTTATTACAACTACGTGTACATCATATTATGATTACAGAGTAGATCAAGGGAAGGATTAGGAAAATAGTAGATCTCGGGGTTGGGCTAAAATTGCGTATAGATCCTTTCCTAGATTTTCATAAATACGATCTACGTCTATCCTGGATTTTTCATTTGATTTACGTCACCTTCTCCCTACCCATTCTCTGGATTCTCCTTTAGACAATTGCAGCTTTCTGTAAATAACATAATATGATGTTTGCTTTCACAGAGTCAAATAGCGCCTCCTTGGCTCAGGCGTTAAGTTTACAGATACCTCATCAGAAATCTTGGATTCGAATCCATTGTTGGCAGATTTTGTTAAGATTTTTTTTCTTTGTTGTTGTTGGTGGTGTTGTTGTTGTAAATTTAGACATAAATAGTTTGTCTGATCTTCTTCATTTAGAATTAAACTTTTCATTCTCCATTTTCGTGACAATAAATACATGGTTTAGAAACTTTGCGCATTTTAATGCACTTGGGCCGTATTCTTTTTTTTTTTATTATTCTTAATTAGATTCATCAAGTCTACCACGACATGGTCATTGTTTGTGATGAGCACAAGTTTCTCCTTTATTTTGACCACAGGCAAGGCCGTCGATACCAGCGATTTTTTAGAAAAATACTTTCCTTATTTCTTGGTTCAAAGGGAAGTAATAAATAGAAAACTTTTATCGGTAGTGAAAAATAAGGAAACCTTTTCATATCTACTTTTTGGGGCATATTTTGAAGTGATACTGAAGTGATATTCAAAGAAATTTTTAAAAGTTTTCTTTACTGAAATGAAAAGCACTATAAGCATAGGAAATATCTTTGATGCTTTATATGGGTAAATCATCGCGGTTCAAAAGCTCTAGCCAACATGCAGTTTTTGGAAACAGTGATTAATCTGACTTGTAACACATTTGAAAGATATTTGTGTTACTAGAATCAATTTCCCTGAGTCGCTTATATCAGGTAATATTGGCGCTGCGGCATTTTAACAATCTTCTCCTCTACACCCAGCACAGGCTGCAACACATTAAAGACCATTTTTCGATAGATGTGCATTCTTTGAAGAGAGCGTGTCTTTACAGCGGATAACTTTCATTTGTCTGGCGCACGTCTACGTCTGACATTACTGGTAGCAATACAATTTTCTTCCTTCCACTCACATTCCCTGGGATTTTCAACGCAGCAATTCAAAATTTTCCACGCTTTTCCTTGATAATGAACTCACAAACTATAAAAATGGGCAGCTCTTTCAGTCGATGGCAACTTCTGTGCCTCAATTTTTGAAACGTTTGTCACCACCATATCCATGTATTTGACCTAACGCAAACAATTTAACGAGTAGCCCACATTACCACGATAACATATGACAAAAACAGACGGTCCTGCCTCTGCGATTTGATATGGTGTTGTCGCTTCACTACCGAAAACAGATTTCTCCAACATATCTTTTGAGGTTTGAAGTTCTTTTTAAGATGCTTGTTTTGCCTTGCCAATATATTGAAGATGTTGTGTCATACCCCGACCAAGCATGTGCAAAAAGGATATGCCCTCCCACTTCGTGCATGCAAGATCATGGCCGATGTCGAGCCCCTGGCGATCCGTCATGACTCACCACCGTCGGACGCTACCGCTGATATCCCAGGGGGAAAGGCAGCAAGAACTGAAAGCCCTCTGGGAAAACGAAAAGAGGCTGCTTGCTTCGGGGCGCCAATCGGCTGAAACAGGAAGCTGAGCTACCAGATCTTCCCCAGGTAGAAATACAAAGAGTCCCCTGAGTCCCCCCCCCCCTTTTTTTTTCTTTTCTTGTGATCTCAGGGACCGATCAGATATCCTGGGAAACTTCGAAACACTTCTGAAGGGAGTGTCCGGACCCCTTAACGGAGGACGCTCGACCGCAGGGACCGGAGCGACGTGTTTGGGTCACGCTGAGATTGCCGGTTACTTGGGACCGACCCTCGCCGAAATTCATCCTGCCGCCATTATGGTGGCCCGTCCGAAACCCCGATGCGTCTGCTTCCGAGAAGTCCGACCGTGGAGAATTGCCTCTATGGGGACGGTGGGCAGCTGCAAAAGACTTTTTATCGTTTTGCCACCAGGGTGAAACGTTGTTAAAAGTCTGTAGTTCGGTGTCGTAATGCCAAGGCTTTCAGGGCCCGCAGCGCTCATGCTATCTCAGACCAGACCAGATCAGACCGAATGATAGAGCAATAACTTCTATGGAATAAAGTGTCAGTGATTTCTGTCTTTTAGTCCCTGAACAGAAAAAAAGATTGCAGCCATTTCTGCTTTCCCGTGATATACCCACAAAACCAAAATGTCTGTATCATCTAAAACCACTGTAACCTTTCAACCAGACTGCAATTTCTAATGATGTAAACACAAGGACAAAGACTTTGTCTCCTAGTGAATATCGTCTCATTCTTTTTGAAATATCATTACGTTCCCATTGTTTATTTAGTATTTTCGTTGCGTTTTCATGCGCAATTTTGCATGCCTTTCTGATAGCGCCCTTGAGAAAATGCGCATAGTCACTCACGAATATTTTATTATTTGGCATTATTTTGTTTTCCCAACCAAGGGTCTGCTACTGTATCTGTTGCGTGTCAGACTTTTCTTCCGTACATAAGTACAAATGGGGAAATATATAGCTGGAATTTGATATCTCCCTATAAGCAAATAGGACTGCTGGTAACATAATATCCCAGATCAGTGGTATTTGTGTTGTCAGGTTTTAAACCATCTTTTTAGGAGATCCGTTAAACCTTTAAACAATACCGTTAGATTGCGGATGATATTATGGTGGAGAGTCTTCTGTCTATATTCATCATATCCATTAGTTCATTCATTGCTTTTGGTACAAGTTGTTGGTCATTATTTGACAATATAGTCTTTGGTAAGCCGAGTGTTTTAAAAATTACAAATAAAGCCTTTGCAATATCTCGTGTTGTGATGTTTCTGAGGAGTAATGCCTCTGGCCAACGTGTATCTTTCATTGTCAGAATATATCTATTTGTGTGAAATTTAACATTTATAGGACCAATTATTTTATAAATAAGATAATATACCATCTGGCATGACAAAACTATTTCCATGGATCGCTTTCAAATCCTGTTT
>JAOWAY010107975.1:0-11009 GCA_028565895.1 Goniobranchus geometricus
ATACTTTTTAAAGATTTTCAATAGTTTGTTTTTTCTAAATTTGGTAATGACTGTGAGGATAAAATAATTTCAGGGAGGCGATTCAGAATGGGAGAAGAGAAAAGAAAAGCATGATCACCATAATTTTTTTAGTTTCATTTTCAGCACACTTTAATTTCTAATCCCAGTTTCCATGATGGTCTGCACAACTCCATATGATGGGAATAATGGATCATTTAAACACTGGAAAGTAAAAGCAGTGGTTGTGTAATAAATTCTAGCTTTGATAGGCGGCCAGTGCAAGGGATATATACTTTCTCTTTTAGACTTTCTCCTCACTAATTTGGCACCATGGTTTTGGATTGCTTGGAGTTTGGTGAAGTTTTTAATCCATCTAACCACCAAACAAGGCATTACATTAATCAATTCTGGAAATGACAAAGGACAGGAGGAGTTGTTTCTTCATGAGTCAGATTTTCTGCCTCAAACTAGTCCCATTCATTATATTCTTTGTTGACGAAAATGAAAAGAAACCTTACTAATACTGACATAGTATTTGTACCAGTAAGGATGATAAGAAAATAACATAAAGGTTCACTGATAGCGGGTAAATCAATCTGTGAAAGCTGTTAATGATAGTACATGCTATTCTAACGATGATATCCATCACCTTCATTTGTTTAACCCAAGAAATCGCATTCAATCCATGGATGGATATTTGAAATTGTGTTGGCACTTTGCATTGATGTGTACTGGTTTTATCTATTAAGTGTAGTTTGTCAGTTAAATTAACATCCGGCTATACAGCATTGTCGATGTAAGCAGCTTGCAATGTACAAGTAATTATTTGACGTAAACTGAATAGAATTTAATGAGTCATTTTAAAAAGGTGAATGAAAATTATGTCACTAAGCTACTGGCAATTGTGGCCGCACAATGAAATGATACTTTTTAAATTTAAAAAATTTTATATTACGTTTTATAAACTGCATGGTTTCTTTTAGTTAAGTTAATAGTCAGGTTTCTCCGTAAGCTCTTGTGGTATAAACTGTTTATAAGACAATGTGATACATGATCCATGGTGAAATACATTCTCTCTGCACTGGAACAAGAAGCATTATCAATCAAAATCACACATCAGAATTTCATGATTATTATTTATTTCATTACAATAACATGGTAAAATTGTTGTAAGATTTTTAATATGTTTGTAAAAGATGAAATAAGATTCAGAATGAAACATTGGTTCGAGGAAAAGAACTTAAAACAGACTTTGTGTAATGAAACTAGAATTGTAAATATGCTAGAGAATAATATTGCAATATCAACAGTAAGGAGAATACTTGATTAAGCAGTGAGTAAAACAAAAAAGCTGAAAGCATAAAGGTCCCCTGAAATGAAAGGTTGATCAAATACTATTAATACTAAATTAAAATCACACTACCTTAGAAATTATCTGATAGTCTGTCAGCTAACTGATGTGCAGTGACATTACAGAGATTAAGCATTACGTGATTGAACAATAATTTTCAAAATTCAACTTCTTGCCATTTGATTTTGTTAAAAAATGCATGTGTTTACCCTTGATCTTGACGAAAAACTGTCAGTTTTCTTGTTGCTTGCACTGCAAGGAAAATTATTCCTATCCTGTCACAAATTTACAAAGATTTGATTTTCGAAACATTTTTCTATCCCAAACCTCCAATATCCTTTAGCAAATGCCTTGAATGACTCAACAAAATTATTAAATCATCAAGCTATGAGATAGAATCAATGATTGATGGAATCATGCAGATTTACTGATGCCTTAGATAGTCCGAAAGGTTTTAATAATTATTATAATGCTTAAATTAAGTTAAATGAATAATCATGACAGTTGGCTCCTTAGTTCATCATGTTTGGACCATCCCAAGAACAGGCAAATGAGGAAGGTCACGGAAATAAGTATTGAGAGATATCATCAATTTGAATGGAAAAAAGAACAGTTGAGCAGGTTTTGAAAAAAAAAGGAAGATACAGTTATCTGGTTACAATCTGAATCTTTATGCAAGTGCTTACTCTAAAGAAAATCTGTAAGATTATACAACTTTGATATTGGTCAATTTCAAAATTATCTCTCTCACTCATATTGAGATTATCAAATTGAAATATAAAAATCTGTAGAAAGTTTGCATAAAAAAATATCTGAATAAACAATTCTTGATATATCAACAGACCTGCCTAGTTTTATGAATTTTCCGTAATTTTCCGAATTTTCATGATATTTCAGACCCCATTGCGAAATTGTGAATGTTTCTCTGAGAATACAAAATTTTCCGATATCGGGACGGCAATAAGCCAAGCTGACTGTGCCTCAGTAGTAACAGAGATAGTAGATGCTACACTGACGAGATTCTCCACCTCCCCATTCAACCTATACAGGCGTCCGCGGCTATGCGGGCGAACAGTGGAGCGTGTCTGCTCTCTGCCGCCGCCATGTTTATTACCCTGTGTCTGCGCTCGGCCTACAGTCAGGCATGGTGATAGAGGGGACGCTATTTATAGTAACTAGAATCGCTTCTTCAATCCAGTCTCCTTTGTAGTAATTAGATCTAGATATAGGACCGATAGTTTTGTTTTTATTTGTAGTTCGATTTCCCAATTTTGTAGCCTAAACGAATATTTTCCCCGCTCACTTCCCTATCAAAGTATCGTATCGATTTACTGATTATGACTTATTTCACCGACATTTGCCAAACAATATTGAGCTCGAACGTCTGAAGATTCACCGTGGGTGCCTGACTGCCCTTTGTCAGTGTGAGGCGGACCAAGCATAATAAAACTAAATTTCATTCGAATACGCCCAACACAGTTCTCAATGGCTATTGTTCATTTCTTCATCCATTTTGTTGTTTGCTTTGGATTTTACCTTATTGTTTTTTTTATGATTGAAGGCTGTCGTGATAATTAGATTTATAATTTAGACTCAAGCTATCTCCTGATCTAGACTGACTCCCTGGAATTCAACTGTGTCTTTATTTTCTAGACCTCAGATCTAGATCTAGATATCTAGATCGTTGGATCAAGATAGGGCCTACATAAAGAAATAGGATCCAAAGATCTAGATTAGACTATCCAGGCTAAATCTAATCTATACTTTATATACTTGAGAGGAGATGCTCCGCAATAACTAATAATCTGGGTAAGTGGGCTAAGGCCTTAGAAAATTTAGAAATTACTAATTTTTTGTGATAAATTACTAAAAGTTGCTGTTCGCATTACTAATTTTCCACATCACAACTAGGCAGGTCTGTATCAATTATGTTAACATAATTGCAACTCATTAATAAACACAGACAAGTAGGCCTACACAATTTCCTTATTGTAATAATATTTAAATTTCCATCATGAAAGCACGGTATCACCACCCCTTCCCTATTTATCAGTCACACACACAATACACACATACAAATACACAGTACAATTTATGTTAAAATGGTGGGTGCTACTGTTGGTTGAATGATAAGAAGCCATATAAAATACCATTAAATTTGTACTACTCAACGTCAAAGGACAAGGGACGCAAAGTTTTTGGGTCTTCCCCCTTCATCACACAACACAAAAAGACAAGCAGGCAAAATGATTACATTAACATGAATGGGGGGAAAAAACTTGCCGTGTTTCTCAAAAAGAATTTGTGGACAATAAAATAAAAGTAAATAGACCCAAAACGTCACGTCTCATGTCCCATCTTCATAGATGAGTGGTAAAATTCTATATTATTTGTGCAATGTTTGTTTCTTTTCCATTAAGTGTGAAACAAAACAAAAAGTACTTCACAGATGCGTTATTTCTAAAGTGGACTGTTACATTAAATGACACCCACTTAACAATTAACAAAAAAGCCTAACCCTCAGACTTGGCATATTAAAAACCACTTTTTTTTTATCTTGCAATGTATACACATTTTAAGAACCCACTGAAATTTTGATAAAAATCTGATTCAAACATATTACATGTGTATCAATCAACCTCTTGATTTTATCAGTGCAGTCAATGAAGATAAAGATACCGATATATGAGGGTTGGAATGTAGGAATGATGACATGATGCCTGTGGAAATTGCAAGACAAATTGCAGAACATATCTTTTAGCACTGCAAAATATTTAAGGTCAGCAGAAATAAACTGACTGGGTGATGGAAACAGATTTAAACACGTGACTCCATGGCCCATTGAATGAACTTGGTAATACCACTATGTTTAAAATTGAGATTGGTCTTTCTGGAAAGTTATGAGTGTATGAACGAAAAAGAAAAACATAATGCTTGCATATAACTAAATGTCTCTCTATCACAAATCTTAACCATGCATCTATCTTTCATCATCTTTCAAATTTTACACCGATAACATCACAACATGAAATATAAAATAACTATCAAAATCTCCGTTCTGGAAATGACTCATACTCTAAATCCTCACTTACACATGTGCATCATTTCACTTAAAGATTTAGATTGCTAAGAAAGCCACCATATGACAGATGAAATGGAATTTCCAAGGGAATTCACATCCATGTAGCTTCCTGCCTCTGTTTTGATGGCAATTTTGACATCTTCAAAACCTCTGTAAAGAAATAAATAAAGAGAGTATTATGGTTATACTATCATCTATACTTCAGATTGTTGTTTTCGACAATGACTTTTCAATCAAAGTTCAAATTGATTATGTATGTAAAAATCCCTACATTTTCACATCTGCAACGTGTCATGTCCGTTATTTCTTGTCATTTGATATTACTAAAACGCTAATGCCCACCTTAGATCTCTCCAAAACTGACTACTGAAATTCTCTCTATAGAACTCTACCAAAGGCATTAACATCACGCCTTCAGAATAATGCTGGAGTGGTTGTAAAAAAGAGAAAAACAGATCACATTTTACAAAACTTGCGAAATTTGCATGGGGTGCCAACTCAAGATATAATTGAATATAAGATTGCTGTATTTTGCTACAAATCTTTAAAAAAATTAACACCAGATTGTATTAAAAATTTTGTCAGTATTTGCCGGCCATCCCATGTGTCAAGATCATCTCATGACAAACATAGCTTTGAGAGGATAGTTCCATCATACAAAAAGTACGGTGAGCGCTCATTTAGATATGAAGCCCCAGTTGTTTTGAATGACCTACCGAGAAAACTGAGAGGGATGAAATGCACACATTTTTAAATCACAGTTAAAGACTCTACTTATTAATACATCTCAATAATGGGAATAGCACAGGATCAAAGAATCAAACAAAAAGTAAAAAAAAAACACCATCTACAAATCATCCTATGATCCAAAGGGGGAAGTGTATCAAGCAGATAGAGCATGAATATGTTTGTGGATATGTGCTCTATAAATGCTATTCATTCATTCATTATAACATTGCTAATACATTATGTGCTTGTATTAAGTCATGAAAAAGATACACAGTTTTAGGTCTCAATCATACAAGTAAACTCAGCAGAAAAAATACACCTACGTTTTCTAAAAGAAAAAAAAACGACAACCTTAAGACAGGGGATGAAAGTGTGTGTGTGAGGGAGACAGACAAAGTGTCTGTTTGTGTGTGTATGTGAGCAAGAGAGACAAGGAGAGAGAGGGGGAGTGAGAAAGGGTGGTAGAGAGTGAGAGAGAGAGGGGGAGATGGAGAGAGAGAGAGAGAGAGAAAGAGAGTGAGAGAGAGAGGGAGAGAGAGAGAGAGAGAGACAGAGACAGAGACAGACAGAGACAGACAGACAGACAGACCGGGCAAGTATAAGTGACAATTTGTCCTGTCATTCTTGTTGAACCAAATCACACTGTCCTGGATATGGAAGTAATTGTGTACATGGTAGACAATACCAATGCTGTAATACGGTAGTATATGTTTGCATAAGGCAAAGCCAGTCAAACAACCATATCTTTTATGTCCTTACAGCATGATTTATTGAGAACACTTGACTTTTCATTGACCCCATGCAGCCGCTTTGATGCAGTTCATAATTACCAAGGTCAGGGGAGACCTTGCTGATTGCTAGACCCTACAACTAAGACTTCTACTGCTGCTGCTGTTACTACTGTGTACTTACAGGTTATGAATTACCACTGCAATGGATTTATCAGGGCGCAAAGCTGCAGTCACTTCTATACTTGGGTTTTCTGTGTCAGTTTCTAGTTGGACCCACACTGATCCAGGAGTAATAAATTTGCTGTAGATTGATAAATAAATAAAATACTACAAAGGAGAAAAATGTGATCGGGGATAGGAGGGAAAAAGATGGGGCGTGGATGAAAATGGAGAAAAGGAAAGGAGAAAAGAGGAACATAGGAAGAGGATGGGTATCATCCTGGGATCCCTGGCCAAAAAATGTAGCTCTGATTTCTAAAATTCTGAAAGGACATTAAATCGGAAGTTTGAGGATCAAACGAAAAAAAAAAGAAAATCTCGCTAATTTTATAGGGAAAAAAATGTTTTTTCCTTGTCTGTTAAGTTCGTAAGCACCATTTGAAATTGAAATTGAGAGGTTTAAGATGCAACAAGCAGTGAGCCCATTCTTGAAAATGAATACATGTACATATTTTGACGTCACATTTATGTAAATAGTCGTTTAAGCGCTCTCTCTAAACAGTCTGGGTTCTCCAAGGACTAAAATGGAGAAGAGCATTCAAGTTGATACTATGACTATTCCCAATCCCGACTTCACATAGGCACAAGTTTCAAATTTCCCTCCACTTGCCATGAGACTGATATCAGTTGAGATCAATGTGCTCACTACAGATAATGCAAAATCGTGCCTGTCTTGATGTGAGTTGTAGCCTTTTGGAATGGTAAATTACTGAATCATTTCATTGCTATCACACTGTCTTTTCAGATTTGAAGGAAGAAATTTCTGTTAAGATAGTATCTGAAAAATTTGAAACTCCCATGGATGCATTTCAGTATCAAAAAATTTGAATTTTGTATCAACAGTCATAGCTCTTGGACAATAACTGTTTTTACATTTTAGAAAGTTCCAAAAATTGTATCTATATTTAAAAGGAATTGTTACTTTCTGTCGTACTTCATGGAGTATATATAAACAGTAAATATGTCATCCCCAAAAAATTAAAGAAAACAAAAAAAGAAAAAGAAAGAGAAAAGAAATTACAGGCAAAGTAACATGTCAATATCAGTGGAGCATCAACTAATAAACATTGGAAACAAGACTGTAAACACAAAGAACAATATGATTAAAATTGTTTACGTTGTAAAAAATACACAGCATTCAGACTTCATAAGTTACAAAATCTATGCAAAAACAAGGCTCAAACATGTTTAATAATGGTTTTGACTTTCTCAAGCATGCCAGAAATATAACCAAGATCCACTCCACCTACGCTATGAACTTTGAACAAACTTTACAAGTACAAATATATGTTGTTGCGCCGTTCTTGCATCAGTTTGTATGTAACGCATATATGAAGATTGCACCAAAATTTACAAGGTAATGGCTATAATTTGAGACGTCTCACTCTGATTGAGACATGACTTATACAGTATGGTAAAAATTCCTTTTATTTATTCAGTTTTACAAACCATTACACTAAATAACACATTTTACCCATCAAGAATATGAACGCAAAGCCAATGAGCTTACGATAAAGAAAGGGAGACAGGTAATCATCATCTTTCTCCCCAACAACCAGACACAATAACAACATAATAGTACTATCACTTTTGTTTCAAGTACTCACAAAATATTTTAAAATTTGCAGGCAGATTTTGATATCACTTTCTCTTCAATAACCAGATATACTAACAATGACATTACAATACCATCATTGGAGTTAAAATCTCACAAATTACTTTCAAACAGGATTTTGCCCTCCAACCTACCTGATATGGCCAAGTGCATAGAACATGGGCTGCTTATAAAACACTTTTTCCTTAGCATTTACTATCACAGGGCTATCAACAAAGTTTGAGACCCAGTTAGGGCCTCCCTTGAGATCTAGTGCCAAATTCCAGTCTGTCCAGCCGGTCACCCAATTATTCAAATCCTATGATGAGCAAAAAGGATTTGAAAACACTATAATCTGAACATCATGAACATATCTACACAACATATGATTGCCATATAATCTGAAACCTATAATGATTAAATACACAAGAATATGATAACACTATAATTTGAAACCTTTCATGAACAAATAGGCTACACAAAGGAAGTGATTACGCTTACACTATACTTTGAAACATACAATGAACAAATACACAAAGCTTACTATTACAGTATAATTTGAAACCCATAATGAGCAAGGACACAAAGGATATGATTACACTATAATTTAAAACCTATAAGGGACAAATACACACAGGAAATGATTGCACTATAACTTGAAACCTGTAATGAACACAGACACACAACGGATATCATAAGAATATAATACAGAATAATAAAAAATAACAACAAACTCAGTAGATCATTACCCTTCAAGGAGCGCAATGGTCAAATGGTAAGACACACATCCTGGACCTAAAATAATCAGGTTCGATCCAGGCCAGTGCTGGCTTTCAGAGAAATTCTGTTTTCAAAATTGTTTTCTCCTCTCAAATCCTATGGTAGGTAAGATTTAAGTGTCAAGTCGTTTTGGAGATTGACGATAAAATTGGAGGTCTTCTGTACATGCTGCACAGGTTAAAGAACTCTTGGCAGTTAAAAAGCATAGGAGAGTAGAATGAAAAGCTGTTGTCAGGGCAATTGCCCTCTCCTACCATTCCATCTTTCCTTCCATCTCCTCCTCCACAACTCTCATGGCTCAGTTGTGACACAAGAGGCATCTGGCATAAAACCCTTTGACATAAACATATACACTACTTATGAATTGGTGAACTGATGTGGCAACATCAAAACTGTAGGGATTAAGAGGCTTACAGCAAAAGAAGAAGAGATTAATGTCAGTTATCTCTTGAGAAATGTATTGAAGCAGCATTTTTCAACTAAACAAAGAAATAACATATTTGAAATCATGCATTGAAATTCTAATGCTTAGAAGTTCTGCTTGACAATATGTACAGAAAGGATAATGAAGGTCTGGACAGCAGCATTGTAGCTTTGCAACTGAATTGACATCTTGGCCAAGACATGGGATGTTCTAAAGAAAGAGGGAGGTTACAATATCATTAAAAACAATACACTGACTTAACTTTTTACAAAAATGTTAGCCATGCACGGTATTCATATATTCAGCTTGAAGAAAAGGATGAAATAGAAAACTTCTGATGGCAACGTTGAGAAACTTTCGGAGTCTAGAAATTTGGATATGTCATAAAATGGGAAGTTACACTTTTCAAACTCTTTTGCCTCTTACCGTGATGATATCATGAGCATATGTTCTTGCTCTATCCCAAGCCCCAAGGTCAACATGATCTTGCCATGGCATTGAACCTTCACAGGCTTCCGATGAGAACAAAAACTTATCAGGGAAAGCATTATGGGTCCAGTTCAAAACATTTGCAGGGATGAAGGCATCAATATACCAGTGGACAGCCAGACCAGAAATATATTTACTGGCATTCGGGTCAGAGAAGATCTGAAAGACACTAACAGTTCTTAAAATTGTTCATTATTTATTTGTTTTTCTCATTTTCAGTGATCTATCTAAAATCTGGATTAATGTGTATAAATAATTAGTTAAGAATTACTCATTAAAAGGGATGACAGGACAAAAACACATAATGTCAGATCAATGTCTTCTTTAGATATAAAAAATAAGAACCTCAACCGACAACTGGCTACGAACTCTGATTTTTTTTTTTTTTTTGTAATTTACATATACTTTTCATTCACTCCTCAAGCTGTCTGTTGAGGCTCTTAATTCTTGTACTCGAAGAAAGACACTAGTCCAAAAAGTTATGTGTTCTTGTCTTGTCTTCCTTTTTAAAGTTTTAATGAATAATCCTTAACTATTTTTTTCTACACATACATCTCTATATAAGCATTTTTGTATTTCATCATATGCTTTAACAAAGTCTCTCATTTTAAAAGACACAATGATTTTGATAGAAGCATAAAAGGCTGTGATAAGGCAATGTCACATGGCCTGGAGATGGTGGCATTGACAAAATGAAAGGACAACGAGTTGGAAGTGGCAGAGTTAAGAATGTTAAGATGGTCCCCTGGTTGGACAAGGAAAGATAAAGTTTCAAATGAAAAGATCTGCAGAATAGTTCAAGTGAATAGAATGTCAACAAATACAAGAGAGAGTTGAGTAGAAGTAGACTATGGTTGAGACATGAGGAAAAATATATGTGTGTAGGAGGGTGTTGAACATGGAAATTGGTGACAAGAAAGGGAGAGGACGCAAAAAAAACAAGATAGTTCGAATGAGTTAACCCTTAAACCTCCGGGACGGTAAAAATACGGCCCCGCTATGATTCTAACCCGATGCGTGCGGAAACTGCATTTTTACCGTCCCACCTTCCAGCCTAAGACCTCTACGTTGCCTGAGGGGACTGCAATTTTACAAACCGGCCAGCCAACATGGGCGGTGCGATAATTTCTATACTGTTGCGTTCGCTTTGACCTAGAAAAGTTTAATGTCCCTACCTCTCTCATTACATTATGATATGACGATTCGACTTTGATTTATTGTCATCTTTATAATTTAATACAGTTGAAAGAGAAAAACAACAACTGAAAGTTGTCTCATTATTTCAATCAACCGTTAAAGCTATGGAAAAGTTGGCGTGACAAGCAAACCAGCAAGAGCAGAGAAAGGAGCACACGAAGTAGCCGAGGGAGAAATCTTTTGTTCCTCTAACTAAGTCCAATCACCTTACGACTAATCTCATTGTTCTTACAGTGTTTATGATCTCCTATCCCTCTCCCATCACCCCAACTTTACTTTTCTCTCCTTGATCTCCTTGCCACTATTGGTCAGAGGCCATATGTCCCACCAGACTTCGCACCTCCATGCGAAAAGCTGTTCTCCTATCCTATCTTATTGCGTTGTCCCTCCACACAACTTCCTATACTTAGCTC
>JAOWAY010108086.1:0-11008 GCA_028565895.1 Goniobranchus geometricus
TTTATCTATTTCATTTGATTTGTGAAATAGGGCATTTAAAGGTCACCGACCTAATTGAGAGCCCTCAAACCATATATGATGATATGATATGATAAGAATGCGAAAAACAATATAATATTTTTTTCTTTTGGGCGATAAGTAAGCGAAACACAATAGATCTATATTAATTTATTCTCTTTCGGGTCATAAGTAAGTGAAACGAAATGTATTAATTTCTTTTTCTTTCGGATGATAAGTAAGCGAAATGCAACATATTAATTCCTTTCTTTCAGCTTATAAGTAAGCGAATGTTTTCTTTCGGGCGATAAGTTAAGGAAACACAATATATTAATTTTGGTTCTTTAAGGTGATAAGTAAGCTAAAACAAGATGATTTTTTTCTTTCACGTGATAAGTAAGCGAAAAACAGTATAATTTTTTTCTTTCTATGAAAAGGAAATTGTATTTATAGTTTTACTCTGGTTACCTCTGGCAAGTAAATTTTAGTTTAAAGAGATCTTTGTGAAAATTATGTGCCTCATTATACTCTTCATAGTCCCAGACAAAGTATGGACTTTACAAGAAGATGTGCCTGAGGAAGCACAATCAATATCTTTGGACAGTACTGAGGACAAATGGTGGGAAACAACAGATCTCACCAAACTGATCGTGGCATCTAATCAACTCACCACAATTGGAGAAGGACTCCGTAATTTTGGAGCTTTGACTGTATTAGATGTAAGATATGGCCTAATTTGTATTGCGTACATTAATAATAATATTATTATATTAATGGTGCCAAGTGCAGATTGGTGAAGTAAAAAAAAAAGGCTTTAAAATTCTACAGGAGGTACAAAAAACCTTATAAAATTGTTAAAAGTAAAAATAGATAAAACAAAATTCTGAGCAAAAATATACGTAAAGCCAATTTTTGAGCAATTATTGCTTTTTATATTTTAATGTTTTCAGGAAGGAGTGGCTTGAGCGCCTGGATTAAGAAAAAAAAAGTTTTTGATGGGGATGGTAGCCTACCTACAACCTGAAAGTATCATATATCAGTTGTGGAAAAAATACATTACTTTTCTTTGGAGCGCCATGTTGTCGGGAAGTAGTGTGAAACTCAAAGAAAATGAGCACTGCAAAGATGTCATCGATGACATTTTAGTTTGTCCCATTGATAATAAGCCATTTTGCAATCGCTGCTGATGTCTGTGATTGACAGGACAGTTTCAACCAGTCTGTCATCTACATTGTTATGACCAACAAGGTTTTAAAAGTCAGGCATGTGTTCTGGTCAGTGTTCAAAATGAATGCTATAGCGGTGGAGCTACAGCGTGATTCAATCTTAACAGACCAATTAAATAAGTAAAAACGTGCATTCATTGACTTGCATGCAGTGAACACACTTCCACAGGTCTGAGTTCTTTTCTTGGAAATCAGGTTGATGTATAAATCTTCCAATGGTGTCCCAATAACAGAGGTCCTACTGTATATATACAGTGGAACTCGGATACAACGGGGGTAATTGGACCATCAATAATTTCCCGTTGTAGGCGAGTCCCGTTGTCGAGGTGCATCTATATTCCAAGGGACTTATTCGTAAAAACATTACTGAGTTGCGACCCTTTTCAACCAATATCATTTTCATGCGTTTTCATGTCCGTTTGTTTATTCACTTTTGTGGTTTTTATTTGTCTGTTTGCTTGTCGGGCTTTTTGTTTGTTTGACTGTTGTTGATTTTTCGTGGTTTTGGTTTAAAGTAGTCCTGACTTGACTATTGACAAATATTAGTTTGAGAGAAGACCGACTGACTTATTTCTCAACAACACATAACCTTGCAATGGGCTTGTTTCCTTGTAGTTTAAGATGACACAAATGAGACATAGTTTATTTATAACCCTTTTGCCCAACCTCCTTCGACCGCAGATCTAGGCCCTGAATTAGATTGAGCCCCCACTCTAAGGTCAAATTGCAAGTAACAGATTGTAGGGATTTTGCTATTGAAAGGGCCAAGAAGGCCCACTACTTCATGCACTCACACAGAAAGTAGGGTAGAGTCGGGTAACTTCGCCATGCAGGGAAATTCTCCACCCTCTACACGCCTCTGTATAAAACATGGAATAACCTATTCCCCCTATTCAGATTAAGTCACAATTATAGACTAATGAGAAGCAGTGTTTCTTCAGGTCGTAAATAGGCTAGGCCTTATAGCTAATCACAACCTTTGTTTTAAATGTGACGTAATAATCGCCAACGTCACAGCGCTCTGACTTGCTGTTTCGCTTCCCCTTCCTTGAACTCTCTTTCGAGCACCTTGCATCTCTTAAATCTATCTTCCGATTTCCTTCGTTTTCACTTTGTAAGCAGTTTAAGTTCTTCTATTGTTCACTTTAAAATCAATAATATCACAACTAAAGCTTCTTTCTAGTAATTTTTAAATGCCATTTACAGTTTTTTGGTAATAATACAAATTTTTTTTTTTAATCAATTATCCCTTGTCAAGTAAATTCGCCAGTTGTGCATCTTCTTGTTGGCCTCAAGCCTTCTAGGCCTACTTTACTTTCCTGTGTAAGAATTTATTTAATTTTTAATAGGCCTTGTTCCAATGTAAGCTATTGTGTGCCTTTTCTATTGTTCAATTTGTTTCTTGATTGACACTTAATCTACCAAGTTTTTTTTCTGACTCTCCATCCCCCATTACCAAGTTTTTTTTCCAGTGTGACACTGCCAAATGACCAACATACTAAAATATTCATTAAAAATTCATTTTTCAACCAATTGACTTCAAATTTTCACATCATACTGATGAATACCTACATTTAATAAAAACGTCCTTTAAACAAATGAAATAATAGCGGCCTTTTGTGTTTAGGCCCTAAAAATTATCTGGTAGGTATGGGGTTTTATGGGTCTAGATCAGGTACAGGTCCAAACTAGATCTAGTATCCTCTTCATCATACTTCTTAATAAGATTCATCATCAGAATCTGAAACCTCCTTGAATGATAAATCAGAATCAGTATCAGATAACTGTTTTCTGATATTAAATTTCCCATGAAATCAAATATGCCTTCATCAAGATTTCAAGAGGCCATCCTTGAAAGCAAAGGCAGTTCGAGTATAAATGTTTACTTTCTAGCTCTAGCTCTTTTACTTTGAGAGGGCAAGGGAGACCACTGTAAGAAAAGAATTGTACTCTAAAAGAGGTGCATTGCGTTGAGCGGCATCTGAGCGGATTGGTAATATGGGCAGCAAGCAGTTTTGAGCGGGTTGGTAGATTAGGTGTTAAATAATTGCAAGAGCCATGGATTTATTAAGCTATGAAACCTTTGCCGTTTATTTTCGCTCAAGCAGTGTAAGATAATGAAACAAAGTGTCATGCACCATTTGATGCAGTCGCATCTGTACTCTCTGAATTGCCCTTTCATCCGTCATCCTGAATAAATGGGAAAGAAATCCAACAAACGCCCCACAAAGCTTGAAACACATCTACTTAACATTGCAACACTGATGGTTGTGCTCAGTTGATTGAGTCACTCAACATGTGATGAATGAAAAAGAACAAGCAATCAGAGTTCATTTCTATATTTTTTAATTTAGGTTTTGATTATATTGTTCCATTTGGAGTAGGTTGGGTTGTTTTTTTCACTCTTACTGCATAGTCAAGATAGATAAGCACATGATATTTTAGGGGATTTTTAGTAATGTTATTACTAGTAGTAGTGTGTCCTGCTGAAAGGCAAATAAAAATATCAGTTTAGGAAAGTAAAATGAATGTGCATTGCCATTTTTGAAATCAATGAAAATGCCTTTAAGCAGATGTAAGCCATGAGTTATTATTTTATGTAATTCGTGATAATTGGTCAGTACTCCAATGCATCAAGATTCAGTATGTGATTTGTCATTCATTGGCCTTGACATGCATTCTTTGCATTTTCTACACTTTAAATAGAGACTTGCATTTTAAGATGTGACAACCAAAAAAAAAGGAGAGAAAAGTGATGGCACTCAGCCCAGGGTTTGGAGGGTAAAGGTTGCCCTAGGTATTTGAAAGTAATTGTGCAGAAAGGGGTAATACGTGTAGTAGCCTAGTTGCTGATGACATCCATTTATTTCTTGACATAAATATTCATGTACATTTGATGCTGTAACACACTGTTTATTCCCCTCCAGGTATTCTTTTTCTCTTTTTTCTTTCTTTTTAAAAAAAATTTTACGTTGAAATTTATGGGACGCGATGCAAAATTCACATTACTGGGCACAAATCAATATTTTCTTTATTTTCCCCCGTAATTCAGTTTGGTTATTCAAGCACTACACATGGTTTCAAACAAGGTTTTCATTTATATCAAATGGGGAAAAGTTATTTGATTGTGCTTCTTATGCTTGCTCATAGCATATCCCAAAAACTTCTGACAACTGATTTAGTTGGTAATTTTTTCCATGTGGCTCTGATTGTCAAGCAGTCTTGACAACAAGATAGTGAAATGAGACATGTACCATATATATGCATGCAAATTGTGGGTAAATAATCAGGTCCGTTTTCAAATTACATTACCTCCAAAGCTAGCTAAAGTAGGTGCATTTCATTATCTGTTTGTACAAACTTCAGCTGATTACATTGGCTGTGAAATAAGAGCCCTTTCAAGGTTCTTAATACAAAATGAGGGAAAGCGTATCAGGGTTGACAGAGTTACGAAAATTTTCAATTTTTTTTCTAAAATTTTGTTTTCCGACAATTGCCGAAAATGTCTCCCGACAGAAATTGGACCGTTAAATTTGAAATAACTTTTCGGCGGGCAATTTGCCTCAACGAAAACTATAGTTGGTCGGAAATAGGGGACCCAAATATCGGTATCAAGATTTTTCTTTCCACCCAGCTTTTCACTCACCGTTGTTGTAGGCCTAGTCGGCCCAAGAAGTATATATGCAGTGTATATCGACAATATTTGATGCATCAATATATCTTTAAGCCTTTATGGGCTAGGTTGAACGTGCGAAAATAAACTACTCCTTTTACTGAAGGCGTCATCACTGTTTTCTGAGATCTCATCCCACATGAAAAGCTGCAGGTTCATGGCAAGTAACTTAGCCTGTAACAGTATAACAATACAGTGCTTGCTGATCGACCATGCTGTATCAAGGTTTTATTTTCCTCCTTTTTGGAAGAGCTATTGTCTAGTGGCCGCCATTGCTCTTTTTTTTAGGATATTGGAATGAAACTATCTTTTAAAGAATACATTCAAGTGTTTGTACTAATTTCCCTCCGAGAAGGATTCTATTGGAGATTTTCTTGAATTTATCATACAAACACTTTTGTGGAAGAAAGACCTGTTTTGTATTCTCTGTCAGCCTGTGTTAGGCACCAACGGCTAAACAGCCCAATAGGCTACAGGTTGAGCATCTAGATCTAGCTCTATCGATAGGCTACCGACAGTGGAAGTGTGGGAATTGATGAGGTACTAGAACATGATGGAATTGTTCAAATATGTGTTTGTTAACCCCTTAGCCCTTAGTCTGTTTAGATCTTGATCTAGATAGATATCTCTACTTTGTAACATTACGTGAGTGAGTCATGAATTTTTCTTTTTCTTTTTTTAATAGAGGGTCTTGAGTCTATTGAAATTATTATTATTACAAAAAGGCCCGCTTTGCATTAATGGGGTGTGGCCCAAGACCAAAGAAAGACCAAAACGATCCACGGCTTCTTTGCCTCTTTGTCATCTCATGACTTTCAACCTGCCACGCCATTTTGACAATGGGGCGCACAGACCCCTCAGCCTCAGTGTGTTTACCTGACAGTAGGTTCCCAAATACAAATTTTGAAATCTCATATCTAGATAGATTTGACACAGCCTGAAAGAGCTTTTCAAACTGACCATTTTGGTACCAAACTTTTCCATGTAGCTATATTCTTTTGGAAATTATGAATTTTTGAAATATTCAAATGTTGACATCGCACAATGTGTCAAAACCCCATTTTCACCATGACATAACAAAACAAAGACAAGAGCTATGATAAAGAAACCTCGAGAAAGCCAAGTCTGGAAGGCATAGATGAAGCTCAATTTTTTTTTTATCAAGGGGAGGTAAAAACATGAAATTTTTGTCAAGTTTGATTGGGCTTAGAATGCCTCTGAGAAGGCTCAATTATAATAAGCAAAATGCCATTTGAAATATAGAAATATATATTATAGATCCTATAACATTTGTTTGGCCTGAAGAACAACATGTGTAATGAGAAGTTTTGCTACTTTCACGGAAGGATTTTTAATATTAGTGGCGAGAATCTCTTTGAAGGCCCCTCTTCATTAATGCAGAAACTGTAACTTTTACCTAAGAAAACTATGGCTCAGACTACAGGAGGTGTATATTTTCTGATCTACTGCCAAGATTGGGAAACAAACAAACAATGATAAACATAAAAAAAGTAAATAAATGAATAATAAATAGAATAAAAGAAGTAAATGCATGACATGTCATGTGCTACAATTTCAGCAAAGTACTGAGACTTCCACAGTGAAATATCAACTTAACAAACTAAAATCCAGCAGGGATTTTGTGCTTAGCTTCAGTAATGTCATTTAGAGCCCTTAGAAATCACCCAGTCAATCTTCTTGTCAGCTTATCATCCGGCATTGGAGTGCGGAGATTGTGGGAAAACATGCTTTATGCATTCGGATGGCAGGGTTGCTCAAAGTTGACTCGAAGCATGAAATTTACATATTTTACTGGAAAAGGGTCACGCTATCCGAATTTGTCAGGGACAGTTCAGAAAAATGCGATTTTCTACCATTTTGGGGCATTTTTTTTCTTAAATTTTGCTTCTCAGTGACCTGTTCTCAACCGATCGGGTTGTCCCTGGTACCATAAGAAACAGGAATTTGTGCTGTTTTATTTGATACCAAATATAGCAGCATAGCGGTAATGGAACGATCGTGCCGAGTGCTCAAAGTAAACCACCTCTAAATTTTCCACTCACCGGCCGCTCTAAAGAGCGAATTGCTACTCTTTTCAAAGGCAAGTTAACCAGCACAAGAATGGATTTTTACAAGCACACATTGAAACAAACAAGAAGAAACTGATCTTTTTATCAGTATAAATATTATTAGGTTTATGGGTAGCTGGACTTCACCGTAGCTTCGGAAAGTTGGTCAAATTTGATCAAAATTATCGCTGCCAGCGGCCGCAGCAGCCAGTTTTGGGTACCTAATGATACAGTAGACCTAGAATTCCAGATCTTATTATAGAGCCCATACACAAACGTCATTGTTATGGTTGGAAATCATGCAATTTCATTGGCTTAAAAAGGTATTTTTCTCTGATTACTCATGGTTATCTATAACAGGAGTTATATAGCTTGGTTGAGCCTGCACGTATCATTTTTGATGCCATGTTTTTATATTTTATTTGATTTATAGCATATTAATGTGATTTAAAGAAACAGTAGTCTCTTAGATTTGTTTTTAATTCAAGTTTAGGGGTAAATTATTTTCAATATAGAAGTTTTTGTTTTGTTTTCATCAATTTATATTTTCTTTGACTTTAACAAATTCTTTCTTGTCTCATTGAGGAAATGATAGAACATAAAATACCGCCTTTGCCTTATTCTAGATGAAATGAAAATCTTACTTTTTCGATCATACCCCAAATAAATATATTTCACTCTTTGGTATGTGGGTTCTTATCTTATCATGGCTGACAAGATGATTTGTACCGATATTAGCTTTATGCAAATTATGACCTCTATTTAGTGTTCTCAGCTGTGGCTGATATTGTCTTTATGTTCTTGTTGCATGATAATAAAGCGATAATGTATATTCCATATCTGTGATCTATTTAATGAGACAGGACTATCTTTCCCAAAATTGACATTATAATGAATGATACATATTGATAGTCACATTGTGCTGTTATTGACACATGATCTTTTCTCTGTCATCCATGATATTAAGAAAACTTTGTATAATTGTTGATTTTGTTTTTCAAACATAACTTTGCTCCATCAAACGAATCTTGTGTAAAGTAAACTGTTTCTTCAAGAAAATGTAGAGATTGAAAACAGAGGGCCTTCAGTGGGGACATGAAAAGAATATTCTTATGGACTGAGTATATTATACATTGACTTTGATAAACTTATGATCAGTGGCCATTGCATGGAGTATACATCATATTCAAACATTTTGAACGTTCCTAAAATTTTAAGACATTTCTTGCCATTATGAAAATTTGGCAACAGAGTGCAACAATAAAAGAGGAAATGAAAAGAAAAATTATGTGCTTTGATTTTGTATTATCTCTATACCGTTTATATTATTTATTAAAAGAACAAGTTTTCCTTCACAGAAAGTTGAAAATAAAAGTCTAAATGTAACTATCTGATTTTTGTTTATCCTTTTTGTTTGAATTAGGCATATAGCACATGCATATGTAATAAAAGTGTTCATTTAACTATATTACATATTATCTCTTTGAACTCCGATTTTATTCTGCCATTACCACCATTGAGGCTTTTACTTGTGTTCTGTCTTGAGTGCCTTCTTATGCACTATGCCTCAACTTGAATATTGCTAGATAGATCAGTAAGAACCTAGATATGCTTGCCAATCTTAAATCAATTTAGACAATGCTTGTTCTATGTCCTAACTGCCAAAACTTATTACTGCTTCTTATATATCATGCAACTCTTTCCCTTCTTCTGCTCATTTTCTATCCTATCATTTGCACTAGTCTTTTGTATTACTTTTTCCATATGCCCTTAAAACACCACACAAATAAGCTTACAAATAAACCCTCTGGAATTCCCAGGCATTGCCCAGACTACACAGATTGAGCTGCAGCTGTGTAAGGCCTATTGAATACATGGAAACGGCTGTTAGTCCAGCATTCAAATAAACTTTTAAATAATAGTTTAACGAACACCTGCCAAAGAGTGAAATATGAGAAGAAAAATGAAATTCAAACCATTTCACTCAGCCCTGCTATGCACTGCAGCCTAACTGACTTGGAAGCTTTTCACATCCTGGTCATCTGAAGAGGACACCTCAGTACCGGTACACAAACAGTTATGACTATGTCTGGTATCGACACAAAAACATTCAAACCAAATGCTACTCGTGCAGCATCTACGTCCGCTGCTGAAATCAGCATGGTACCTCTGGAAACTATCATGAAGACTGCAGGATGGGGTAAAGAAAGCACATTTGCTAAATAGCACAATAAAACCATCAGTAACAAATCGAACTTGCTTCGGCTGTTCTTCAGTTCAAAGCATAAATCTTACAGAATAACGCATGTTTCAAGCCCGTAACAGGAATGGCCGAATGACCCTGAAAGGGAAAGGCCAGGCCGAATGACCCTGAAAGGGAAAGGCCAGATTCAATAATTTGGCATAGCATTCAGTCAACAAGACAGATGCTTTAAAATCTTGTTTGGGCCTATCCTACTACAGATAAGTTAGAGTTAAACAATCAAACGAACTTACCTGTAAGTGATGTTTGATTGGGACTCTGACGAGTCCTTGTAGTGGGGTGGGTACAAACGCCCTCCCTTTCTGAACACTTACCAACCCGAAGTGTACGTCCATTCTGTTGTACGTCAATCTGTCTTGTTGCCGCGTTAAACCCTGACAGTCGAGTGCTTGGCACCTCGTTTGTATCCATCCCACTAGAAGGACTCGTCAGAGTCCTAATCAAACATCACTTACAGGTAAGTTCGTTTGATTGTTTAATTATAATGAATAAGATGCACTCCTACTAGTCCTACTCCTTTTATAAACAATATTTTCTTGCATCGACTCCAAGTAAGACTGCTCATCAGCTTACATGGGATATAAATAAACCTGTTAGTTGTTAGTGTCAAGCTGCCACAATTTCCAATGGACAATAAATGACTTTCACTCATTTAGCTCTATTCACATATCAGGTTATGGCAGAAAGCCTAGTCAGCCTTTAATACCATCTCTTCCTCCTTTTCATCTGAGTCCGGGACTTAAGTGGTGTGTCTTGGGTTGATTGGCTCCCTGTAGCAATAAATCTGATTCTGATCTTTCCAGTAGCGATCTAATCTCCCATTACAAAATTGTGGTACTTTTGGATGACCAATCACTTTCTGGCAGACTATTCCACGTGCTGCATACCCTATAACAAAATCAATATTTTCTTACATTTTATCTACATTTTCCTATCGCCAATTTATATTGATGCCCCCTGGTATTGTGGTCTTGATTCTGATCATATTTTTCTAATAAATCTGAGACTGCTGGGTCATATTTACCGCTTAGAATTCTGTAAGTTTCAATCAAGTTACGTCTTGACCCTCCGTAAGATGATGGTAAATTAAGTTTTTGTAGCCGTTCTTCATATGATAAAACTGATAGGCCAGGTACCAACTTTGTTGATCTTCGTTGCATGGTCTTTATCAAATCAACATGTTTATTTACAAATAGGTTCCAGATGGTATTTGCAATTCCAGATGTGATCCTACAAGACATGACACACAAAAGGCGAAATGTCTTCTGGTCAAAATATAGATGTGCTTCACATAGGAAAGCTTATCTCAATGGTCACACCATCTTTCTCTGTGGAGGAGTATTCTGTTGGATTATGATCGACATTTAGACTGGGGGAAGGCATATTTACTTGCGATCGACCAATTTTCATGGTTTTACATTTGATGTGAGATGTGGCAACTCAGCTTCCATGGGCAAATACAACTGCCAGTTCTTTCTTATATAATCTTATGTTGTTTTGCTCAAAATAACCTCAGTAGTGCTGCACTGCCTAATGGCAAGATGTCCTAATTTCCGCATCAAATGTAAGACTAAGGTTAAAGGGTGAACTTTGTATTGTACTGGTCTCTCTGTTCCGGAATGTTAACAATGACATATATGAACAGTTGTTAAATTATGATGATTTGTAGTTTTGTTGGCCTTCCTTTAGAAAATACTGTTTAGCTTGACTTACTTGACTTAATGCCTTTCGCTTGCAGAGTCGTCAGACATCGCAGCTTCGGCTGTTCCTCTTATGAGTC
>JAOWAY010108197.1:0-11007 GCA_028565895.1 Goniobranchus geometricus
AGTTTGCCTTATTTAAAAAAAAAACAACAACAAATGACTAAAAACTTGAAGGCCAAATCACTCCAATCTTCCCATGCAAATAGATCACAATTGTTCATAAAAACTGACAGAGTAATATCTTTAATTTTATTATTTGTGTTTTTATGAACATTTGATTATGCGTAAAAATATAATGCAAATTTATCATGAAAAATATTAAACCATTGCCTCACAAGGAGGGTAAATTGATATACATGCAAGATAAAAGAGTTATGTTGAAGATAAGTTTAAAAAATGACATTCCAAGAAGAAAAATTTATGAAGTAAAAATGTAAAATACGGAAAAAAGATACTTCTGAACCAAAATCCTGTTTTTCAGGTACCCTGGACTGTTGTCATTGATCATCGTTTAAATGGTAAACTAATCATAGAGAAGCAAAGATGAGAGGGTCTGCAGTATGGACCTTTGAGAAACAGTAATAAGTAATGACAGAGTTTTGTGCCTTGAATGAAGAAAGATCTTTAGTGAGCTCCTAGAAGAATGTCCTTATTTGGCATGCACTCATAGAAATTCATACAAAATTTTATCTGAGCACTTCCAAGTTAAAAACAAAATCAACTTTCGACGACACAAAAAAAAATTAAACTTCAAAGATCATTTGAATGAAATCGTGCATGACTTTAAAAAAATAATTAAACTGAGTAATAGAAAATTCAAGTATCTAGAACTTACTTTTTTCCTGGATAACAGTGCTCGCAAACTAGTTTTGATGAGCTTCTCAGGCGTTGGGCAATCTGAGGAAGAAACAAATTTTTAAGCTGTATTTTATTTCATCTAAAGATTTACAAGTAGGTGTATGATTCTTCTTTTATTATCTTTCACAAATCAAAACTTGACTTGAGTTTTGACAAATTCTAAAACAGGAAGATTGTATGCCTGAATGTGTATGTGATTCAAAGTGAAAGCCTTGCAAACAAATCAGTCCATGAAAGCAGGAAACAAGATTGCATAGAAAGCTTATGAAAATACTGTCACAACATAATATGACATACACCAATTTTTTGAAACTTCCAAGGCAGAGAGAAGGGATAAGACAAAATATCCTCTTTGTTTTATCATTCATGTTACAATTCACAATTTTTTTTTAATTACTTTATAATGGTTTACAGTAAATGGAGTTGCCATCATACTAGACAAATATTATTCAGCTTCATTTCCAGCTACAACGAGAGAATGGCCAAAGGACTGGAAAACAAGTACGAAAGAATGTAGCAATTACAGAACTCTTGCACTTATCAGCCATACAAACAAGATACTTCAAATAAAAATTCAAAATGTCCAACCGGAGGTGGTGACAAGAATGAGTGTATGACAAAAAGAAAAATGGTAAACCTAGACAAAATCTGGAAAGATAAGAACATTCCAATAAAACTGAAACTAAATGTTCTGAAAAGTCTCATATGGCCAGTTGCCATCTATGGATGTGAAGCCTGGACCTTGAAAAAAACCCAGAATAAATGCAGCTCAAATGTGGTTCTACCGCAGAATACTCCAAATAAAATGGACCGAAAAGAGATCAAACGAAAATGACATTAAAGAACTTGGCATACCAATGGAATTGGTCGGAAAAGTAAGCAGAAAATTAAAATGTGCGGGACATGCAACAAAACACAGCAAGACATATCTTATGACAACAATCCTTCCAGGAAAGATAGAATGAAAGAGAAGGCAGGTAAGACCATCAATGTCCTGTCTCCCAAATCTAAAAGCCATCACAGGGATGAACACCCATGAGATGATGAAAACATCCAGAGACAGATGCAGATGGTGAGCAATTGTCGGCGCTCGTGCAGCAACCATCGGAGCTGGTGATGCTGACGAGTGAAGAGTAAGTGACTGTAAATGTCTTGGAAAGGTAAGACAACAAACGTAGAGAAATGTATGAAGGGACTGGAATAACACCTCCGCACATCAATCCACTTTGACAATGTCTGTAGATGCCTTGCCTCAATTATGTTCATTCGGAAAAAGAAAAAAATCAAAAGTACTGTTTTGACTGAAAGACATAAAATGGATGCAAAAAGAAGCAGCGTAAATAAACATGTATGCCCAATATTGATATCTTAAACAAGAGGACAATTAAGGAGATCCTACAAGGATAAAAATGATAACAGAAATTGACAAAAGATGGTCACTGGTGTCTGCAAAAGTCTTGGCGCAATCTGATGATGATGATGATAAGAAACAAGGTTTTTCATGGTTAAAAAAGTATTGCTGATGACAGACATTGAACATGAGAAAGTGAAAGAGGGACAATGAACAAGATGTAAGGGCAGTGCTCCATGCATAATATAAGAGACAGGTCCATGGATGAACAAAAAAAAAAAAAATCTCATAAGAAAATGCTCTCTTAGATTAGAGAAGGATAGGGATGATCATTAGACTTAAAAACATCTGTTATGCCTTTATAGACAATTGTAGACTTAATCCTAGCCCTGTGTTCTTCTAGAAGGATCCAACCTCATTTATGCATAGTTTTACATGTGCTACCTGGAGCCTAATTGTCATTATTTGTTATGAAGCCTGACATAGTCTGTTATATTTTTTTTAGATTCTCTTTTTGTTTGTTTGTGTGGGGTTCCCAGATACAGCATCCATTATCTAAACTGGGCTTAACAAATACATTTACACATTTTTCTTTGACTGCTTTTGAGCAGTTGGCTAGATTTTGTCTCAAGAATACCTGTGTGGAGCTAGTCTTTTTGCACACTGAGACATTTTGATCTGCCCACTGTAGCTCACTGTCTATATAGTTACATCTAAGTATTATGTACTTTTAATTTCTCGTAGGATCTTATTATGTATCTTGTATTCGTATTTAATTGGTTTATGCTTTTCAGTGATTGTAATAATATGGCATTTCTGTGGATGGGTTCTTGTAGGGTTTCCAGGTCTCTTTGTATGTTTCACAGTCATCGATTGCGTAATAATAATCAACATTATGTGTACCAAATAATTCAGCACCTAATGGCCGCGGCGGTCACTTAAGTCCTGTGGCCGGAGTCTCGTAAATGACCTGTCAAAGCAAGGGTATCACAACTATACTAGTCAACGCACATTCACTCGTTTCAGCATATAACTTCACAAGGAGTATAATTTGGGAACAATTTTTTTTTCCTTATG
This sequence comes from Goniobranchus geometricus, assembly GCA_028565895.1. Lineage (NCBI taxonomy): Eukaryota > Metazoa > Mollusca > Gastropoda > Nudibranchia > Chromodorididae > Goniobranchus > Goniobranchus geometricus. The sequence goes on from JAOWAY010108197.1 coordinate 3,164, forward strand.
ATAATCTGAGGATTTGACTTGATGAAAAAAAGAGGCCTCTTACACAGACAGTTGGTCTGGGGACCAGTCTCTTTGGAGAAGATTTTTAAAGACAAAAATTGCATATCATAGGAACAGCAGCCTCTAAGGCAGATCAGCCTCTTATGTGGCCTCATATGTGGAGACTACTGTACAGTTTGAAATGTGATAAGTCACAGTGTCAGACTGCTTAATAAATTAGCATTTAAATTAAATACAAAATATGCATGCGCTAAAACAAAAATTTATCAAAAGAAAGATACCCGTGAAGATGTTCTTCGATGAGAGGGATTGTCTGTCATAGATGTTCCAGCAGAAGGTGTGAGAGATAAGCCCAAGTTTAGATGGGATTGACGCTCCAGTGACACAGTTGAACTAAGAAACCTCACACATTTACACCAATGGGATCCTAAATTATGCCTATGAGTTGACGAGCGAGTTACACACAGATTTTGACTACTCTGTGATGGCAATGAATGAATGGGTTTAGTCTCTGAAAACTGATCAAATCTGAATTTTTTTATCAATGCTGATGCGTAGCAGTCAAGCTTGTTTTCATCTGTATGAAAAAATATACATTCATTGTCTTCCTCGTTCAACTCAACTGCCGTCTCAAAGTCATAATTGTCACCACATTCATGATCTCTTTTAACAATCCCACTTTCAAGAGACTGAAATCTTAATTGTGCATTCAGTTCTTCCTCAAACTTTTCAGCCTTTTTATGCTGCTTTTGTTCTTTTCTAGGTCTCAATACCAACCCGTATGATTGAGGTCTGTCCTTGTCATCTGTTTCATGTTTGATGACACCTTGGCTCTGTTTGCCTTCTCTTTCTCCATCAAAATCTTCCTTACTTTCTTCTCCCCTTGGTGTTTCTCTTTGTCTCTCTTCATGTATCTTTTGGTCTTCTTGTTCCAATCCGTCAGCTTCTTCACAAAATCCGTCTGTACTTTTTCTCTCATTCCATTTCTGCTTTTCACTGTCAGTTATTTTGTACTGACACGCTTTTCCAAATATGGCTTCCTCTCTGATATAGAAATCTCTTGAGATAGTATTTATAAGTTTGGGATGTCCTCTGACATCTTTGATTAAGGAGCCAGATTCTGAGATTTCAATGCGACATGCAGCTCTAGAACATTTAAAAGCTAAATCTCTCATTGGCTGGATGCCTCCCCCTTCAGTAGAGTTTGAAGTAGCAAGATTACCCTTTTCCACCACGTGGATATGAGGGTCATTTCTATCATATACATTTAGATTGAGTTTCTTATTTTCAACTTTCCTGCATAGAGAGGTTCTTGACAACTTTGTTTGATTTTTTACTTCAACCTCGTCAAGACCTTTAATTCGTTGGTTTCCTGTCAAATTACTTGCTAAGTTATGCGACATATCCTTGCAACACATTTTAAAAAAGAGACAGAAAGGAAGAGTCTGCACATTTTTCCCATGAATGCTGAATTCAACTTGCTTTCCTAATTTCCATGGAAGCCACTTTGCTTTGACTACAAACTCATCCATCTGAAACTGTGGCAGTGGCCGGCTTTTCCCCGTAAGATTCTGGTGACATGTCTTCATGGCATTTTCAAGCTGATTCCCAAGGATTTCGGCTGCTTTTCCTCTGTTCATTAGCCATTTATCTTTCTCCTTCAAAAAGAGATCTGGATAGACTATTGTAAATTTAAAGATGCATCCATCGTATGAGACCAGGTAGGATCCACTCTCTAGCAGCTCCTTTGAGTTCCAAATGACCATTGTTATGTCATAGAAGTAGACCTGTCAACGAAAGAGGAGAAGAAAATGGATTATTAAGAATATTATCATACAAACCTAGAATGACTTTAAATCTCCATCCAAGGAATGAATACATGGTGTCTTTTTAACACTTTGCTTTCAATGTATCTGAAATTCATCTCTCACCAGTATCATTTTTGCCCTTTTAAAATGGAATCGCTGACATTTTATGTTCGCTTTGGACCCTAATGTTTGTGTCATCCTTCACACTTAAAACTTTTGTAACAAAAACATAAGCAAATGATAAAAAAGAAGATAGATCTAGCTCAACTTTTAAACTTCCTCCAAGCCCTTCATTATCTCATATAGGCCTATATATGTTTTCTTCCTCTACCTCGCTAAGGGATTTCTTATCCCTCCAATTCTCATGACATGGGGTTATATTGGCTGCAAGTAGAATTTAGAATTAAATTCAAGATGGCATGCATTGTTTTTACATCCATACAATTCAATGGTCCAGTGTGTATCTAAAGTCACTTTAAGAACTACATAACCCAAGAAGACCATTATGATCTCAAACTTCCATCCAGTTCTCCAGAAAAATCTCCACAACAGTTTTCTCACGTCAGGCATTTTATTTCATCGTAACCATCAGTGAGGAATCTTGGAATTTATTTTAATGAACACCTTACTTTCAATGACTACATTCATACAAAGAATCTCTCAAATTGTTTCTTTTACATATATTTAAAAAAACATTGGAAAAGTCAGGACACATTCTAGATGAACATTTAACAAAGTCGATGGTTCATGCATGCACAATAAGTAGTTTAGATTATACCAACTATCTGTCTTCTTGTAGCTCTTCCAAGAAAACACACTAGGTAGACTTCAAGAATTTCAATACAAGAAGGCTGCATTGGGGTTGATGGATGGACTAGATTTATGGCAATGGTGCCTTCTACAATTGTCTTACTGAAAGTTATGAGTAGGCCATCTACCTCGGGAGCAGAGTGTTTTGATTAGTTTTCAAGTGGTGTTTTTTGACTATCAGCCTAAAGAAAATTTGCATAACTTTTTAATTAAACATCTATTATATAACTTGGGACCTTTGGCATGAGGTATCAACCAAACCGCATACTCCAGAGAAGCTTACTTTTTTGATAAGCCTGAACATGGACATCGACATCATCTAAAAGACCATTTCGGTCTACAAAAGAAGCTCATTTTTATAATCTAATTATAACCGTACATAAGCAACGCCCAAAAAGCGCCAGGCCCACGACCTCCCATCAAGGCGTCTATGTTGATTGAGATGAGACCGATGTACTACTAGAGAGACTTATCTTCAAGATAAATCCTGATCTAGATCTTAATCTAGACTTTATCCAAATGATAGAAATTGATCTAGATTGTTGGTTGTTTGGTATTCAATATTCAAACTACTAACTATGGATCTAGATATGATCTCTCTAGAACCAGATGCTAGAATGTAGACAGAGATCTGGACTGTTGATCAGTTGACAATGAGGTGTGCAGTCTAAATGTTTATCAAAAATATGTTTACATCATAGGATTACAGAGTAGATAAAGAGAGGGACTAGGGAAATAGTAGATCTCGGGGTTGGGCTAAAATTGCAGATACATCCATTTCTAGATTCTCATTCATTTTCTAGAGTTCCCATTTGATCTACTGCAGCTTCCTGTACATAACATGATATGAAGTTTGCTTGCTGCCACTGATGCAAAGACGGTCTCCATAGCTCAGGCGGCAAGCTTACTTACGTATACGTCACCTGAGGTCTTGGGTTTGAATTCATTACAGGCAGATTTTTTTTTTTTTTTTTTTTCCAAATGTAGATCTAACAAAAATAGTTTGTCTAATCTTCTCCATTTAGAAAACAACTTTTCATATTCCATTTTCGTTACAAAAAAATATTTGTATACTTCATAATAGATTATCTCTTTATTTTAATTTGGGATGGTTTAGAAACTTTCTCCTTTTAAGTGCATTTGGGCAGTAAATATTTTTTTCTAAATCAAATTCGTCAAGTCTAAGAGGACATGGTTATTGTTTATGATGTTTATAAGTTCTCCTTCATGTTGTCCACGGGCAAGGCCGGGCATACCAGCTAGTTTGCCAATATTTTGTGTAACAACTTGCTTTGTATTTTTTTAATCCAACTCTCCGTTGGAAAATATAGTTCTATGTCATAGCTGTTAGTGGGAGGCCGGAAGGCTTACAATAGCTTTAAAGTTAAGTTAAATGTTCTTTCTTTTTTTAAAAACAAAAATTATGGTTGTAGAAGATCTTGACATAGCTCTAAATTGTCTAAGATTTCTTTTCTGTCCGGTGACCATTGGCACTAGGATTATTTACATGGTCTTCCGGTATGAAATTGTACCAATCTAGTATTCATTATCTGACAGTGATGACAGAATCTTTGAATCATGTCTCCATGATGAATAGAATGTCAAACTTATTGCCAGCAAGCTATTCGTGAACAACTGGAGTTTTATCATTACATACCAACTGAGCATTTCGCAGGCCATTGTTTACCTGAGGCTGTATTTTTGTGTACGTTTTCAGTACTTTGTTTTGATTCAAGTTCCATTTTCCGTGATCGTTCTGTCAAAAAATGTTTATTAAATGAATTCTCCTTGCCTATCTGTGCTAGAAATGCCCCATTTTTCTTTTCAAGGTGGTCCTTTGCTTGTGCCATTTATACAAGTTTTTTTTATTGTGTTTGGTATTATGAGCTTCACCGGATTATTATATAGATTATTTCCAAAGATCACAGGGACAGGGAGGTGTGATACACTATGACAGGTCGACTTGGTCAAGTGTTGCGTTAGGCACATAATTTTGTACTGTGTGACTGACTGAAAGTACCTTTCAGTAAGTGGCGAATAGTAAATAAGTAAACATGAATATGTCTGAGAGAGAGAGAGAGAGAGAGAGAGAGAGAGAGAGTGTGTGTGTGTGTGTGTATTTGTGTGCGCGGGAGAGAGAGAGGGGGAGAGAGAGAGAGAAGGAAGGAGAGAGAGACACACAGAAAAAAATCGAAACTTTTAAATAATAATTTTAAAAAGAAAGGATAAAACATAAAATGGTCTCCTGAAGACGTTAAAATTTCCTTAGGAACAGGTGTATTTATACTAGGCGTCAGAAATAACGCAACACTTTTTAATGGGTCAGGTGACTTTGAATGTTCTTTCTTTTTAAAGGTTGAATACTTTTGAAAGATGATGAACTTTTTTTAATGGGAAACAATGGGGAGAACCCCAAAATGGTGACTACACAAATTCATTACTCCCATATAAAGGCATTCCATGTTCTTAATAACATGCATGGTAATCGTTTGAAGCAATGCATGCTTGCACTCTACCACTCATCAACCATGCAAGGCAACAAACCCTCTTGGGGTATTGCCCTCCACGCTTCAAATAAAGTTGTTGCCAAATTATTCAGATTCAGAATTCCAACTCATGCATGCTCTCTATGCAGTTCATATCAGCACACAAACTATGCCATCCTATTACTTCAAATTGTTGAACTTGAAGAAACTGATGGGTGATGCGAGCCAAATGGGGAGGGATATTGCTATGTTGATGTGTTTTGAGCTGCATATGGAGCTGAAAAAAGGGGATGTTAGATCTTAAAATGTTCTCCACTTAAAGTTGCGCATTCAAGTTTGCAATTGATGACTACCAGTTCTGTCTTCATGTCTGCACATATCCCACCCCATACCATCAAACTTCCTCCGTTTAAGCCTGGCAGAGTTCTTTCATTCCTGGATCGCCCTGAGCTCGGCCTACACGCCATATCTTTTGTCAGCCATTGGAATGAGACAGGCAAAAATGACTTTCGTCCATGAAAAGAACAGAGATGACCATTGCGGGACATACCAACGCCGGCATCTTGTTAGCCCGGATCAATCAACCCGGCAAGGTCCTTCACTTAACCAGTACCCGAAATAAGGTGTATTGGTCCCTAGCGCTTTAGTCTCATAATCATGGCATGAGAGAGGTTGCCATGGGTTTTTCCGTTTTCTGGCCAAATTTTTTGGTCGTGTGCGCGTGTGTGTGTGAGTGAGTGCACAACAACTCTCGACTCCCATTTAGACGAATTAATCTTGAGGGGGCATTATATGGCAAAACGTACAAACAGGCCCTGGATAATGTTCTATTACAACTGTCTCAGTGGTACGGAGTGTAAATGCCCGGTAAGTTAAAATATAACTGTAGTCAGTAGCTTCAATACTACAAATTTTTTTTGGTATTTTCACAACTTTGGTTACTTTTGGACATAGATCTGGCAACCTCTCTCTTGCCAGTATGAAACTAAACGGATTGAGACTGATACACTCGGCTCGGAAAGTGCCACAATTTGCTTTTTTTTTCATAATTATATGCACATTCTTTTCGTCTTTCCAAAAACCGTCAAAGCAAACACACTCTCAAACTAGATAAGGTCTAGATCAATTCTGTAATTTGCAGGTAGATCTATTTGATATAACAGTCTACATATATTTCTTTTGTATTTTTACCAGCCATCAACAAAATTAAGTATCAGGCAAGAATATGTTTAACACAGTGATTATTCTCAGCCTGATTTATTCTCATCCGTGATTTGTGATTCCTTCCGTTTCATATACATACTCTCTAAAATATTACACTTGAATTTTTAAGGACAGTTTTCTTTCAGTAGTTAGGCCAGCCAAAGTATTTTTTGTTTTCTTTCTTTTTGGTTATTGTTCATTATGATTTAATTTCGAGGCCTGCTTTACTGACATGCAGATAGCTGGAGAACGACAACTAATAAATGCCACTAGCTGATATTTATGGTAACAGCCATCATGTTTGACCTCACCAGTGGGATGCCAGCCATGTCATATAATCATGATTCTAAAAATAAAAATATATAGTCTACATGGCTATGCTCATTTTATTCTGTTTCATCTCCTTTTTTATACCTGACCCTACAATATTATCATACTAATATTGAATATATGATTATCAATAAAAATGAAGCACAATGCCAACAAACGAGATGCAACACAACCACCGACTTTCCAAGGAAAACACACCGAGGCATTACCCTTGGTTCAAGCTAGTAAAAAAATCAAATTATTATAATATATATATCTTTTTTTTTTTTTTTAAACATTTGATAACATTTTTTTTTCATGCGCTTCGACAGCTTTACTCACTTTTACCAAGTCAGTCAGTTTATTTAAAGAAGAAAGGAAGAAGAGCAAGAAAAAGAAGCAGAAGAAGAAGAAGAAGAGGAGGAGGTGAAGAAGGAGACGTGGTAGGTATACGCACTCTACAAAATGGCATGGCAGGCTCAGACACAAGAAGCAAAGACGCAGTGGAACATCTTGGTCTATCTTCCCTCTTGGGTTAAGTTGTCTTTCTCTGGCAGTGCAAATATCTTTCTATATGTGCAGATATTGAGGTGTTTTGTTTGCCTGGTTTGGTTCTTAAGGCTAGGTCTAAGCACAAATGTATGGATTGCTTTCAGAATCACCACGATATCTAAACAAGATGGCTGTTACTATAAACAATGGCGTATGGCATGAAGTGGTCGTTCTCAGTACTTGTTAAGAATATGGGTCTCATTTAATTAAACTTAAACTTGGCAGCCATGATAGAAACGCCCGGATGTTGGTGCCAGCTGGAAATAACCTATTCCGCTAAAAAAAAATTATTAGCCTACACATTCCATATCGTTCCGCCACTCGTCTCCCATAACAGTATTCATGTTCATAAACAAAAATGATTGCAAAAAATGAGCTGAATTCTTTTTTACTTACTTTGAACACAGTTTCATGCGTTGTAAATACACAGGGCTATAATGATTATATCTCACGAAGGTGTGCGAAGGGGAGAAAAAAGACTAGTTCGTCCGCCATTTTCAGCTGTTTACGTCTTGTGCTCATTTCTTTCTTTAGTTTTTTGACCCCGATACATACAGCAATCATTCTACACAAGGATATATCACCGATTCACATTAAGGGATTCTACAATTTGGAGTACCCCAGGGCTCAGTTCTTGGGCCTGTATTGTTTTCCTTATACTCCCAGTCTCTGACTG
>JAOWAY010108308.1:0-11006 GCA_028565895.1 Goniobranchus geometricus
ATTTTACCCCTTGCAAACCATTAAATTCTATTTTCTTCGGGGGCTTCGCCCCCTGAGCCCCCACCGGGACGCTGTCCATGGACCCTGTTGGGGGCCTGTGCGGCACCCAAACCCCCGGCGTAATTTTTCCTTACTTTTCACAAATAGCTGGTGGAAGCACTGCTAAAGGATCTCCTTGTGTATGTTCATTAACTAATGGCACGTCAAAGGCAATTCAGTGGACATGTCAATGTCTTGTTGACCTAGGCCGTCATCTGATCCAATCAGACACTCCATATGAGCACGAATATGTCACCCTTGGATTTTTTCAGCGAGATGACATTGAAAAACATTTTGCTCTCTTCAGGATGTCTGCTGGCAGCAATTTTTATATTACAGCAAGTGATATCATGAACACTCATGCCATTGACAAAGCCCTGCTGATGTTAGAAACTGAGTCTGATAAAATATATTTTTCATTTTCAACTCATGCATGCCATTTACGTCAAAAGCCTTTGTCATATATATAAATCCTCCTAGATGAACTCACTGACTTGATTCAAACTATCCCCTCTGATGAAAAGATGTCCCTTTTCTACATTGGCAGCTACATTTGTCAAAATCATGATGATCCAAATTTGCAGGGAGATTCTTCATCGTTTCCTGAACTCAATGAATACACCAACACTCAGGACAGGGGTGGATGGAAATTTCCTCCGCATACTTTTTATCAACTTTTGTCTTTAATTTTTGCCTTCTTGAAGCAGAATAAGGAAACAAGTTGTCGGAAAAGACTTATAAAGGTTTTCAGTGACTTTCCCTCCATTTTTCATCAGACATTAGAGAATCATCTTCAATGTTGTCTAGAATTGTCAACATCATATTGAAACGCATTTGTCTTCTACATGAGAATGAAAATGCCCAAGCAAAGAAGAGAAAAATAGCCAAGCTTTCATCAACAAACCAAAGTCAGTGTTACGGAAAATATATTTTCTTCATCATCTCCTTGCTCATGTTTCTTCGCAATAATTTGATACATGTATTACACTGATGTAAAAATTTGTAATATTGTTAAAAACCTGGGGGTTTAATTTAATTCTCATTTCTTGAAAAAGATCGCATGACATTGAAAAGATTTATCAAACATAGAGCCTATCAAGTGTCTTTGTTGTTCCTCGTACGTCTACTCCTTTTGCTTGGAAAGCTTTCTCTGATAATATGGCATGATTATAACATGCGCCCATCTTTTTATTCTTTTAAGAAAGAATGCTTGAAATTATTGTCCTATTGTTATGTTTTAGACTTCAGAATTGAATTCTTTTTGTCTTCTGTTGTTACTTTGAGCTCCAGAGAGGTAAAGCACCTAGTATCATTGACATTAGTATTAATACTTGTGTCACCCAGGTCTTTTTGTTCCTTATTGTCTGCAGCACACCCCTGGTGTATTCTCGAAGAATTTACATTATTTCATGATTAAATGATACCTTTCTCAAAAGCTTCTCTCTAAAATCCTCTTTATAACGATTGAGTTGTCGACTTATAATGTCTACAATAGTATTTTTTAAGCGTATTCTTCAGGGCGGGTGACATTTTGTTCTTATCTGTTAATGTGTTATATATATATATATATTAATTAGAGGATTTTATCTGTGTCGTTTGTGTTGGTGAAAGTGAATGAATGGAGGTGACTGTTACTGTTACTTCTTGATGTTTACAAAGTATTTTGTTAGGTCGCCTGGGTATTGGTTTCCTGTTTCAATTAGATTCATCATCTGCATTCTGCATTCATATTTCAAAAGTGAAGTCAATCCAGTGTTTTCATCTGTCTGTCTGTCTGTGTCTGTCCATCTGTCTGTCTGTGTGTCTCTCTCTCTCTCTATCTATCTATTCCCCGTTTTATCTCTATCTCTCGATCAAATTGCAGTAGATTTGTGTGTAATCTTTTACTTCTTTTTATCCGATATTACTATGAAGATTGACACTAGATCTAGTTTGGGGAAAAAAATCTATTAGACCTAGATCTTGATCTGGTATAACTCTAATTATTCGGGTAAGGGTTTCAAAAGTCGAGATCAAAACCCTTATTCGTTGCGCATCGAAGTCCAATTTTTCTGAAGTCCGCAGTTACTGCCTAGACTGAAGCCTAATGCCTAGCCGGCCTACATCATCGCATTGGGCTGGCTGGGGCTGGTCAGCCCTCTACGTCAGAGGAGAAGCGCGCAGTGGCACGACTTGTTAGATATGTGGGCTTAGGGTCCATCCAAAAAACATTGTGAATTTTGACCAATCTTGTCCATGACTCTGGGCAAAAGAGGTGTTTATTTAAACGTGGTGTCAAGTATCCAGAACGGGTGATCAATTACTCAAAAAGCAATATCAATGTCATGTTTGCTGGAACTGCAAGTGGAGAATTGCTTCCACCCTACGTCATTTACAAGGCATAGAACCTTTGGCACACATGGTGCAAAGGTGGTCCCGTCGGGACAAGATTTGGGCGAAGTAAGAGTGGGTGGATAGACATGGATAATTTTGACGAGTGGTTCACGACTATAACTATAATTGTGCCATGGGCAAGGAGGAAAAGTGGAAAGAAGGTAATCATCGAGGACAATCTTAGCTCGCACTTGAGTGATCATGTCGTTGGGAAATGTGGGGAGATGGATATAGACTTTGTCCTCTTGCCTGCAAACTCTATGGACAAATGTCAACCATTGTGTCTGAGCTTCTTCGCACCTCTCAAATGGGAATGGCGCAAGCAACTTGAAGCACACAGGGGGAGCTTTCCAACTTCAACATCCTTAGACAAAGGCAGTTTTCCAAGAATGCTGAAGAAACTTCTCGATTCCCTTTGCACGGACACCTGACAATCTTAAGGCAGGATTTCGTGCCTGCAGAATCCACCCATTTGATGCAGATAAGGTCCTAAAAAAATTCCCAGGCGCCAACAAAAAAACTGAAATGCCACAAAAACATCTTTTCTCGAATTGATGAAGACTAAGAATTTTAACCTTACTTAATCATTTGCTTCAGTTAAATTTGTGAAACGGTGGGGGTGGGGGAGCTGGAAAGCTTCACCTACATAATGTAACTTCTTGAGAGGATGTTTGGGGGAGGGAGGGAGAATGTCCACTAATAATACCAATAGGAGCCTGTGTTGGCCTACGTTCTTTGAATTTTTCCCTTTTTTTTTTTTTTTAAACAATGTGGGGTAGCACGGTAACCCCAATTTCCTGATATGGGCAAATTTATCATTATATTTATCATGATATCATTATATCTTCAAATTTGAGTTATCGGTACGTTTGTTTTTCTATGGATAATAAAGTTGAAAGTTTAACTCATAGTTGGAACATAAAATAAGTCTATTTTTGCTTGTGTATCTGCAAAGTGAATTGTTGTTCATTGTTGAAAACAAGGCAAAGTATCCTCGGTTTACGGTACAAACAATTTTATGTTCACAGGATGATACAACAGACATGGAAACATGCGTTCACAGTAACAACATCATAGAGCCGCAGCCACCACTGGCGCCTCCACCTTCCACGGGCAAAGGGTCTCTAAATCCTCCTGCTAAACGAATGAAATGAAGAGGTTCAGCTAAGAGAGATGCCTGAGAAGAACTTATGCAGCTTGCCACAGACCACTTAAGCCAAGGAACTGAAGATGTAAATCTTAGCCAAGCAAAGACATGGGCAGCTAAACTCTCAAAGATGACCCCTGACAAGCAATTATTCACAAAGGAAGCTATTAATGGCATGTCTTTTTGAGGGACAGATGGGTACATTGAAAAGGAATTCACTCAAAATAAACGATGACAATTGGGTGCAGACCGGCCTGTTACACCATCTTCTAGCATTTCTGATCAGTCACTGAGATTTGTACCTTCTTCAAACCATGTCACTGCAGGGGCAACTACAACCCAACATGTGGATCTCTCAAGCAGCCCGCCAGATGGACAGGACTAACGATGGCCACTTACTCCTCGAGCTTTAATCCTATTGCTTAGAATCCTGGTACACATTACAATATTATTCAGACTTATAATATTTTGGTGTCTTTAGTTTATCACCAGTACGTTGACAGTGATTTCTTCGTTTGCAACATGTCTTATTTTTACCTAATCAGGGTAAAATGGTCCAAGATGACTACACTTGTCATTTTCTCGTATTTCTAATTAAACATTGATTTGGCTATTTCAACGATTGACTTGTTGGTGTTTGATTTTATATAATTTTGCCACACTAGTTGGCCACATTTTTCATCAACTACTGTGACATTTCCATTTTTGTTGTTGTTGCTGCCTCTAATGTTGTTATTGGTGTTACTATTGTGTTATTGCAGTTGACATTGGCCTGTTTTAAAAGTCTCTTTGGCCCTTGCGGTATTGCGGATGGAGGGGGGGGGGATGGAGGCATTGCTCATTGCTTGTAACCACAGACCATCTATACTCCTATACAGACAGGAAACTCACCGAAATGCCTGTAATCAGGTCACCGCGCCAGCCGCAAAGGTCACGCCCTATCATGCTATGTCATTGTCATAGTCTGTTTCACGCATCTCGTTTCTTCCCTGTAGTCTCAATGTTAACAGATGGGAGCATCATTCCGTTGTGCCTTTTGTTTCTGACAAATCATCAACAATGGCAATGGAGTGTGAACAGATAACTCAAGATCTCGATGAAAATGTTAAAACATACAATCTAAATGGTGCATTGCTATAAATTGCACTCATTCAAAAATAAAGCGTCCTGAACTGGCTTTTTTTCCTCTTTCCTTTCGACCCAGAAAGGTAAGTTGAAATAATATACCAGTTTGTTGATTGCAACTCATCACATGGTCTTGACTTGATTCCATAGTTCAGTATGTACGCCTCAATCAGACAGTAATCTTGATGATGATGATGTTGACGATGACTATGGAGATGAGGATAATGATGCTTATGGTGATGACGATGACGGTGGTGTTGGTAATGTTTTAGTACGACATGTAATCTATGCACCATCTCCAATCTCTGAGAGCTTTTGCCTCTTTCACAACAGGTCAAAGAGGTGGGTGATCATTAACACTTTTCGTGCCAAGTTCGACGATCGTCGAAATTCCGAATTACCAAACTGGTGCCAACTTCGACGGTAGTCGAATCCAGTATCGATACCACTCAGTGCCAACTTCGACGATCGTCGAAATTGTAAGTAGGAATGAATGAGTGGTTTTAACTGCTGGCGACTGCTTTGCTTCAGTGTGCTTACACATCAGGCATTGAAAGCATTCACAAAGCTACTCGATTGACTCATTCAGATCGTTTTTTTTTAAAGATTTTCCTTTTTTTTTACTTGAAATCACCTAAGTATGGCTAGTCACGATGATCTCCATCCATTTCGTGATGACTCAGACTCAGAGGTGGATTTCAACGATGATTCTGACGAAGATTGGCCTGCTCCTAGATCTCGATCTAGATCTTCTAGGTCGAGTTCAACGAGTTCACAGGAAACCGGTCCAAGTCTGAGACCTGATGTAAACATGCGAGGTGATGGTGGGCGTGGCAGGGGGCGTGGTGGGAAGAGGAGAAGAGTGGATACATCTACATCTAATGATTGGAAATGGAAAAATGTGACTGACAGTGACTTTCAAACTGTGTTTTTACCTAATTTTGACCAAGGCAGTAGTGGTGTTCAGGTAAACACGACTAATTTTTCCCCAATTGATTACTTCAACCTTTATTTCCCTGAGGAAGCTGTTGATTGCATTATTCAAGAAACAAATCGGTATGCTGAAGCACACCAAGCTGAATCAACGTACAGTGAGCATTCTAGGAAGAAAGATTGGAATCCAGTGGATAAAATAGAAGTATTAGCATTCATAGGTATGCAAATGAATGGCAATGGGCATGTGTGTCAAACCCTCTGGACCCGATTATTGGGACAAATCATTCTGGATCAACAAAACGGACTATGGGAAAGTGATGTCGCGAAACCGCTACCAGATCATCCTTGGGTTTCTGCACTTCAATGACAATACTTTACGTGTAGAAAGAGGAAATGAGGGCTATAACCCCTTATTCAAGATTCAACCTCTTTTGGACATTGTATTGCCTACCGGTACTTTTATGGAGTATTTTAATCCCGGCCAAAATCTTTCAATTGATGATTCAATGGTAAAATTCAAAGGGCGGGAACATATGAAGCAGTACTTGCCCGCCAAGCCCACCATGTGGGGATTCAAGGTTTTTGTGCTAGCAGACTCTGATTCACATTACTGCCTCAGGGCAAAGATCTATACTGGAAAGGATGAGGCTCCTACCACTGACAATACCAGCGGTTTTAGTGGACGGGTGGTGAAAGAACTGCTGCAGGGGCTTGAAGGGAAAGGTCACATCATTTTCACTGACAGCTACTACACTTCTCTTTTGCTGTACAAAGATCTAAAAGAAACTGGAATTGGAGCATGTGGCACAGTCATTGATAACAGGAAACAATTTCCTTCAGAATTAAAAGCTAAAAATCTCAAACTGAAGAAAGGGGATCGGCCAGTTTTCTATGCCACTGACGATAACGAAATGCTTGCTGTGTCGTGGTTTGATAGCAAACGTGTCAACCTGATTTCCACTGTGGATAATAATAACACATTTCAGAAGAGAGTGAGACAGAGAGGACATCCAGAGGGTAGGCAGATACAGAAGCCAACACTTGTGGAGAATTATAACAAACACATAGGTGCTGTTGATCACTTAGATCAAGTCTCTGTAAGCTATCCGTACCCCCATCGATCATACAAGTGGTACCTACCCCTGTATCATTTTCTTCTGGAAAGTGCCATCGTGAATGCACACATCCTTTATAAAGCCAATTCCCTACAAAACAAAATGTCAGCAAAAAAATTCAGACAGGAAATTTGCTTGAGATTGATCGAAAAACAAACCCTTCGTCGGAAAGCTCTGCCCAGCGTTCCCAGCAACCGACTACTCACTGATTGTCATTTCATGGACAAATATACAAGACCGCGCTACAAACCAGACTGTGTAGTGTGCAAAGCAGCTGGCAAGAGAAGCCAGACATGCATGTATTGCCCAGACTGCAACGTTCCCCTCTGCATGCTGCCTTGCTTCAAAATATACCACACCGTAGACAACTACGGAGCTTATCGCCGAAGGCAGCTTCATCCAACAACCCCATCACCCAGCCCTTCAACCTCAAGGCAGTAAAAACATTCATTAGTGACAAGACATAAAAACAACAAAAACAATGAACTTTCAGGACAGATGAATGTTTTATTGATTGTTTATTATTTCTCATTCAAACAGTGTGAAAGAGGAACAAATCGTAGGCTTCTAATAATGAGGCCCATTCTCTGATTATCTTTTTTAAAATAAATAACTCAAAATAACCTTAAAATGAAAGTTATATGATATCTCCCATGTATTTTCTTTCATTTGAAGCAAGTTTGAAAGTTATAGCATGATGGGTATAAGAGTTATGAATTTTTTTCTGCATGATATACAATTTTTCTATAAATAGTAACAAAATCCAAGATGGCCGCCATGATCATGTGACGTCATCATTATTCTGACTGTGAAAAATTAATGCCCCACCACTTGGTCGTACGTCCTGAAAGTTTCATTAACTTTCATGAAACTTTCATCCATTGTGTGATTTTTGCCAAATTTTTTTCTATTGCACCTAGTATTTCACAAATTTGCCCAAAACAGCTGGCACTGGGGGGTTAGAAGGGGCTATTCAGCCTGGCACTGTGAGGAAAATATAGGTAAAATCGCTGGCACATAAAGTGTTAACGGAGAGCTGATTCAGAAAAGCGACCCGGCACATAAAGTGTTAACGGAGAGCTGATTCAGAAAAGCGACCGGCAGAAAAACTTCACCAGAGCAATGGCATGTACAAACAGCAATTTGAAATCTGTTGTTTTAAAGAAATGAAAGGAAAAAGAAAGCTGTTAAAGAAAGACGCTGTTCCGAATCCTCCACCCAGGCAGACTCCTTCTCGGCAACCACCAAAAGAACGGTCACTCAAACCCGCGCAATCAGAAAGATCATCGTCTCACACACCAATAGACTCATCTGAGCTGGAAATTACCAGCAATGTGCAAATAGACAGAGATACAATTGTTCTTGAGAATACCATGTTAAAAAGAAAGCCTATGACTAAAAGAACATCAAAATGTAGACTCCAGAAAAGACTTAAGATAATGCCATCTGCTCAAAGCAAATTGACAATTGAACCTCAATCAGATAATTTTAAGACCATCAAAAGCATACTAGCTGAATATTTACCCCCAAGAAGTCTTGAATTGGTAATGACACGACTTCGAATGACAGAGGTTCATAAACATGGTCGGAGACGGACAGCCAGTGAAAAAAGTTTTGCATTGGCACTTTTTCACAGCAGCCATAAAACATGATGGTTAAAAAGAAATTGTCTTCCTTCATCAAAAACATTGTCACATACCATGAAGAATAATATGCCTTCGACCAGGCATATTATGTCAACAAATCTATTCAAGTTAAAAGTAGCAAATATGTCTGATGACGAAGGATTAAGTGCCATGGTCAATGACGGAATGGCACTGAAGAAGTATCTCAGCTATAACTGTGTCAACGATGAAATCGAAGGGGTTGAAAATTTTGGATCATTGGGAATAACACAGCCATGTGCAATTGAAGCACTGGTAGATTTTGGTAAGAGGAATAATCACCAAATTTAATGGAAGCAACCATTGACATACTTCCTTTCCAGTGGTCCACCAAAATGCCAATTCTGTTAACATTAGTCAAGAACATAATGATCAATGTCATGGAGCTGGGTTTGATACCTAAAGTTTTGATATGGGATCAAGGGAGCAGTAACAGGGCGATGGTGCAAAAGCTTGGCGTGAATATGGACAGGCCTTATTTTTATATCAATGACCAGAAGGTATTCTCAATGTTTGACCCACCCCATGTAATGAAAAGTATTTGCTGTCCTGATAGTTAAAGCTTTGGCCAATTGTAGAGATGGGAAGCAGACTGTCTGAGGTCTCCTCCTGGATGAGATGTCCATTAAAAGACACATTGAATGGGATGGGAAAAGATTCAGAGGATTTGTTGATCTTGGCACTGAGGTTGATGATGATTCTGTACCAGCAGCAAAGGATGCATTGGTCCTTATGGTGGTTTGCCTGAGAGGAGAGAAGAAGGCTAATCTCGTGAAGACATGCATCCAAAAGCTGTTTGATGTGGGGGGTCAAGATTCGATCACTTACATGCGATGGACCGTCTGCTCATTTTTCCATGTTTAGATGTCTTGGAGCAGCTGTGGATCCAGCAAATCTGATGCCATGGTTTCTGCATCCATCTGATAAAAGCATCAAAGACTGTATCTTTTTGGATCCTTGCCACATGTTGAAGTTGGTTAGGAATACACTTGCAGATCTTAAGAGTATTAAAGCAGACGACTGGGGAGCTTGACATCAGTTGGAGGTTCATTGAAGATTTGCATGCAATGCAAGAACAAGAAGGGCTTCGGCTAGCGAATAAACACAAATCAGGCCATATTAACTGGAGGAAGCAGAAAATGAAGGTTAATCTTGCTGCACAAAGCCTCAGTTCCAGCGTGGCCGATGCTCTTGTTTTTTTGCGGAGAACACTTGCATCTTCCACAAATTGCAGGGTGTGATGCTACAGTTGATTTCATTTTTCACTGCAAGTGACCGTCTTTTCGACATCTTTAACTCTTGAAATCCCCTTGCAAAGGGCTGTAAAGCTCCCCTGCGCTCCTCCAATTTCATTCGCTCAAGAACAGCCGACCTGCGACGACCAAGACTGAGCCAAGAGCCAGAGTGCAAGCATTCACTTCAGAAGACGACACAAGCGAAGACGCAGGTAAATTAAAAGAAAATTGGTAGTAGCCCTTACTGGATTTTTTTTTCCTCCCTTTTTTACTTTTCTATCCCTTTCCATTTACCCCATCACCCTCCCCAGTCCCGTAAAGTTTCTAGCATTATTAAGATAAGTTAAGGCATAGTTTAAGTATAGGTAATTTAACACTAGTTAAGTTTTTAGTTAAGCCCCACCATAAAGTAAATGTGAGAGTCTAGTCTCTTTTTACCCAAGCGGTAACGGTAACTTTTGATTGACACTCAAGAACAAGACGAAAACTCTCACACTAGTCTATAGGGAATATGTTAGTTAATTTAAATTAGTTAGGCCCCACATAAGGTAGACGTGAGAGTCTAGTCTCATGGCACCCAAGCAGTGTCCACATTGATTGACGCTTAAGACAGACAGACTCTCAGATCTATCAGGGATTAGATAGCCAAATAAAATAAGTAAGGCCCTTTTGTATCTAGCATAAGTAAGTCTTACTTAATTTAGTTATTTTAAGTTAGACTACGATAGATCTTGAATCCCTGCTCTTTCCCAGAGTGTAAACTACAGTTCACCCAGTGCACAAGAATCAGATTCTTAGATTATACATAGATCTGGATTAACAAGGGCAAAAGTCTCTCTAAGGAAGAGCAGAACCTCGTGTGTAGTCAGGCCCTAAGTGCCAATAATTATGTCGATGACCACAAGGTCAAAGGCGGGGGAAATCCACGAAGTCCCGGTAGACCATGAACCCCATGAACCCCCCCTAAGCCATCTCAGCCCTGAACCAAAAGGGGAGGCGAATAAGACCCTGGACCAGGAAGAGTTCGGCAAAACGCCCGAATCTGGATCACCGGAAAAGACCTCAAGGAGGCCATTGAAAGTCACAAAAAGACATCTAACGGTGCTACCTATGCGACTGTCGCTGGGTGCAACCAACAACCCACTGATTCCCTTGTGATACTGCAAGTGGAATGAGTAAGTGGGGAGCAGCTTTGCCTGCATAAACTGGCCAAAGAACAGGTCCAGTATATTTTAAATACCAAATTGGGATCAAACTCTGTAAAGGATTTGGGGTTCAAAGGTAAGACAGTCCTGTTTAACCCTTTCCTTACTGCATCGCCCGTTTGCGCCCGCTCCCGATTCATACTGCATCGCCCGCTAGCGCCCGCCGG
>JAOWAY010108419.1:0-11006 GCA_028565895.1 Goniobranchus geometricus
GTAATGTCTCGTTGGGTTTTTTTTTCTTTTTTAATTTTAATTTAGGAAATAAAATGCATTTATTCATCCTTGTGATATCAATAAAATGCCAGACAAAAATCTTACGTTACAACTACAGTCTCCATCCAATATGCTAATGAAAAAGAAATGATACACCTTACCTACAAAATCATCACAAATTCAGAGCAACATCATAAGTCAGCTGCAGGCTGATACTTTATCTCTCAAACACACTGTCCTTCTGTACTCCACACTCATTGACTCGGTAAGCCGCACAAGGCTCTCCTCAGTGAAAAAAAGATTTTTAAAAATTTTAAAGGAAAGAAGGCAACAGGCCATAACTATTTTCTGAAGTCTACCCTTGTCTGGCACTCTGGCATGCGATCCCAGTTCAACTTAGGCTTGAAGGCTGGTACTGTGGTGTAGGCAATCCCCTTGTGGTCACTGGCTACCCCTGAGGCTCTCTGGTCAGAGGGTCAGTAATTCTATAATATGGATAGAAAATAGAAACCAAGAAATATACAATATTAGCATTCTATAAACACTCTGATGTATGCAATCTAATTACATACAACAACAACATCTATTACATAAATCTACTTGCAAGGAAGCCTTTACAGCATTCTTGTATCACACTTGACTAGGCATGCATTCATTCACCATGGTGGGCCTATTGTAAACAGAGCCTGTTTCAAGATCTAGATGTAGATCTACAGACAAATAGATCTCTGGGTCCTCCAAAAGTATATAAACTAAACAGAGAATCTAAAGCTAAAACACAGATTTCATGACACAATCTGCATCTAGATGTTGTAGGGAGCTCGAAATTCTGGATTTAGATGGAAACTACACATTAGATCTACTTGCCTTGTCAGAGGGAAGGCCGGTCACAGATCATGGGCTGTTTCCAGGTCCTCATCACTGGTCCACATGTCTCTCTCAGGCATCCATTCAGGATTTTCTCTTTCACCCATCCTTTCTAGATCAGAAAGGATGTCTTTGTAATGATTTTGTTCATTCTGAACTGAGATATTTATTGTGGTGAGGTGAGAGCCAATGTTCAAAGGAATCCAAGATGGCGGACGGAAAGGATAAACAATGACACGATGCAAAGGACCTTTTTATAAGTCTAAATAATTTCACTATTTTACTGATTATTTTTATGAAAGTGTAATCAGGGGAAAAAATTAACCCTATATTTTCATAAAAATACTAAAAATCGTAAAGATAGCGCAAAACGGTGCTTAGATTGCACTGCAGCAAAAGGGGTGTGGCATTGATCACCAATGATCGAAATCCCTTGTTTGGAATCGGTGAGAGTTAAGCAAAGTAACATATTACACCCCAGGACAAGATGTAATGAATTATTGGCAATCATGTATTTAATTTATTTCTGTCTTCTCTTGGATGGTTTTACGTATATTTAAAAGTTCATAACAATTATGAGCTTCTTTTTAATCTTTTTTTTTAAAAGACTTTTCAGTTGTGTTTTTTTTATTTTAGTTGTCATATGCATTAAAAAAATAATTTTGTCATTACATTTGAATAGGGGAGAAAAAGTTTAAATGTCCTGAATGCAACAAAAGATTTATGAGGAGTGACCATCTGTCTAAGCATATAAGGACACACAACACGAAAAGGATTTTCCCTGGAGATGGGGTATCAAGCACTCAAGGTATTTTTTTCTTCTTCAAGGACTCCTCCCTTTTTTTTAAGATCCATATAACTCAATGATTTGTATATAATTACACGAAAAAAAGATGATGGACAAAAGTCACCAAGTTTCAGTTTTATTTCGAATATTTCTTAAAATCATTCTCATGTTCTTATCACGTTAACATTCCTATTTTGTGTTGTATTAACATGAAATTAAAAGTTGAAGTGTACACATAAAGTTTAACATTACATTGGGAAGATGTTTTGTGTAAATTATTATTCATTGAGGAGAAATGAGTCACCCCATTTATGTACAACATGGAATGAGTCCTGCTTTTAATAAACTCTATTGTAGCCCATCTGATTGTGTAACATTCACAGTATTTGTAATTGTCTAGCCAATAGGGAGGACATATACAGTAATAATAAGTATTTGTTACACCAGTGTGTCGGAACTATGTTTCCTTGCGCAGTCAGCTAAGTTTTAGCTGATGCGCACAGTTCAGCCAAGTGCCAGGCTGTAAATTATGTTATTAATTATTTGTTTATATTATATTATAATGATGTTATAGTGGTATACGTTATGTGGAATGGACACTTGCCTGGATAAGGCATAATGATTTACAATTTTTTTGTTTAATAAAATTGTTTGATTGGAGACACACTGGTGTAACGTTGGTTTAGTTAAAGCTGAGTTTATATAACTCCATAGGCTGTAAGCTCTAAGCGCTTCTCAAAATTTATAATTTATAGCGACCTGATCTAGTTGCGAAAGGACAATATTTAATAAGATAAAAATACACATGCCATGGAAAAGCATTAAATAATTAAAACATGGTGAGAACAGAATTAATGGACAATTAAAATGCCCATACACATAGTGCAAATAGATGTCCAACCATAATGGAAAATAGTATCCAGTTACTCATAGAGGGTATATAATTTTAAGCTGGACAGAGATATATAATTATTGATTATTGCTAACATTATTATTCCTAATTATAGTTTTAATAAACAGGTCTCAAGCTTTGGTTTAAAACTGTCAAGTACGGATAAGCAGCAAAGATCTTTCGTTAGGGAATTCCAGATATGTGATGCGGAAAACTAGTATGACCTTTCACCAATTTACTGGGACATTTTGTTTTTTTATCAACAAAGTTGTTTTGTTAGCTGAGCAAATACTCTTAGGGTGGAGATATTGACAGAGAAGAGATGTAGTAGACCTCAAGATTAAGATTATGGACAAGTTGCAATGACTACATATGTTACTTATTGCAAGCAAAGCCAGTGCTTTCTTTTTACACAACTTTAAAAGCTGCCCTGCTTTTACTCCAGTATAAGTAGGCAAGACAATCATTCAACCAGTACTTGATTATGGGAGCATGATGTGAGTAATGCACTTCAAACAGGACATCATATAAAAATTTATAAGGTACAGAAAAGACCTGCAAGACAAATAACAAGCAATTTCTTGACATACAGCAGCTTTATGAAACTTTTTCTATTAGTTTGGTAAACTTGTTTGGATGCAAATCATTGCAAAATAGCAAAAGAAAAAAAGCTAACCAAAAAACAAAAAACAAACTTGAAATGGCCCAAAAAATGTAGATGAGAGAAATAGATATAAATCTTCCAGACTATCAAATGCAAAGTAAGGTAAACAAGTAGATGCTTTAAAACTGAATTGTATCAAATGCAAGACCAAATTGGTACTTGTTTCCAATCTTTCGCTTTGGTTGTGTGCATATGGACCATGTCAATATGAAATGTACATACAATTGTAGGAAATTCTATCAACATTGTTGGAATGATGTCACCCACTCAAGAATCCCCAGAATTTGTGTGAAAGTGAAATAATGTGACCTGTAGAATGAAACTCCAGCTCAAGGGTCCTCGCTTAATAGTCATGAAGGGAGATGAAAGTACCTACACTGTATCAGTATCATAGACCTTTTGAGGGAATCTTGGAAATCTCTGATAGTTTTTGTAGCATTTAGATAGACTAAGCCAGCCGTTGTAGCATAATGTTAGCGTAACAAATGTACGTCTGGAAGGTTGTTGGTTCAAATCTCACATTCACTGCAATTTTTTCGGGCCCTGGCTATTCTATGGACCCATTGGAAAGAACAGTACCACATAGTTGAGTTTTTTCATCCATCATGCGATAAAGAAAACTGTCTCTCATTTGGTGGCCTCTGTTGCCCTGGCCTCATGGTGACCTCAGTTTTGCTCTACCCATGCACTTCTGTGCCTATGGTGAATTTGTGTGGGAGTTTCAGGTTTGGGGTCCATGAGAGAATGTCGTTGGACTTTTTGTGGTTGGTGGATGTCACCCTCAGTCTGGCTCCGTGACATAGCTAATAGTATCATCAGGGATGCCATTTATCTGTGGATCCATGGAATTGAAAATTTATGTAGATATCCCCATTGGGTTCCTTGGGGGATCTGTGGAGGCCTTTAGAGATTCATGGATGCAAACTGATTTCCATTTTTCAGTTCGCATGGGTCCATAAGCTTTTTATAACTCTGTGCATGGAGTCACTTCACATTACAGAATTGATAATATAACAGCACTCAACTGCACCACGCAAAATTTTGATATTTCTTAGTCCTGAGCATGCTTTCTTTGATACTTGGGTACTATTCTGAATTGAACTGGCGACTGTTGTTATGCAAATGATTCTCAACAGACGCGAAGCCAAAACACAGTGTTGAACTGAGTGGATTGTGACTAAGAACATATTAATTGACCAGATCTATTCTTATTTGGTTTGTGATTGATTTAGATTCTAGCTTTCTGGATAGGTAACCTCGTGATAAAGATTGATATCTAGATCTAGATGTTAAGTAAAAATGGCAAAATCTCCTGCCAATTACAAAAAGCTTGACATTAATCAGAGGGAAGGGATCATGAAAGTTGACTCAAAACCAGTCTGCCCTAACCCTTGGAGCTTTAAGTGGTCAGAGGATGGAATAATTGATACATTGTAATAGACAAAAAGTAGGTGAGTTAGCCCCAATGTTTCACTGGAGAATTGAAGGTAAATATGGGAGCATGAACTGACTTTATCGTTTGAATTGCTCTTTATTATACGTAAAGAATTAAAATCATACTGGTATATATATTGTATTATATATGAGAAGAGGCAGTTTTCTGGCGAAAGCAACATATAATGGAACGTGTGAGTCATTGCACGAAAATGAGTGGTTTTGGTCAAAAGTGGGCGTTAGTAGATGGTGTCAGAGAAGGCATCACTGAACACCACTGAAGTGAGCCAGCAGCAGTTCAAGGCCTTCTGGTTCGTGGCCCCATACCAGCCTTACAAATATACATTCCCATTGGATTTTTGGCTCTGGGAATCTGACATAATGAGCCTAGGTAGGGTTGTTATGGCGGGATTGGAGTGATAAGTGTGACAAAAGCAGGACAGGAATGCTACAAAAATGATTGGAGAAAAAAGAAAAACTTAAGATAGAGAAATAAAACTAAAGAAAATTTTTCTCAATTATTTGTATTTATGTGTTTCAGGTGTTGAGCTTGACCATCAAATG
Source organism: Goniobranchus geometricus (assembly GCA_028565895.1). NCBI lineage: Eukaryota > Metazoa > Mollusca > Gastropoda > Nudibranchia > Chromodorididae > Goniobranchus > Goniobranchus geometricus. Next base: position 5,209 of record JAOWAY010108419.1, read on the forward strand.
GGTATTGAAAATGGAACTGAGGAAGAGGATGAAGAAAGCTGCATCATAGATAAGGACACAAAAGTCTTTCATGTTTCTCTATCAGAAGATGAGGGTGAAGGTGCTGATGAGGATGAGGATGATGGCAATGTTAAGTTGGAATCGCTGGCAGCATAGTTTGTTTTCAATGTTAAGTGATACCTCTTTTGTTCTTATGTGATAAAAACAATAGTATGACTTTTATTTTTTTCTGCTTGATTGATGAAGTGACTCAATACTGCTTTCAAAATTGCATTGAGCATGACATAAGACAAGCTTAAAAACTGTTATAATAATATTCGTAAAGAGAGTTGTCATCTCTAAGGGATGACAAACAGAATATTTAAGCCTTTTTGTATATGATAACTTGACTTTTTAAAAATTTTGCTTCTTTGTTGGGGGCCTTGTTTCCATTAAATTGGGAAGCACCTCAGAAATTGCTTAACTTTCATATAGGCCTTATTGTGTTGACCAGATTAAGAAGATACTCTTTATACCCACTACCTAAATGTGCGTGCCAGATGATTTTGTAGCATTACATCTCAAGAAAGTTTGTTCTCGCATATAGATGAGTTTCATCGAAGAGTGGAAGAGAACCGTTTCCAGATAGGCTATAGTTGTAAGGCTATTGCAGATGGTGATGTCAAAAAAAAAAAGTCATATTAGGTATGAGTATTTTGGTGTTTAATGAAATGTTTAGGAGGTTTTAAATCTTGTAACATTCAGCAAATTCGCAGGCTACAATACTTTAGCAACATGTCCTGGGGGCATGATTTGCCATTTTCCCTTCCTTATTCTGTATTTTGCTATTTTAAAGCAACATTAAATATCACTTGAGGCGCTTCTTTTGCACCTGTTGAAAACTTTATGTCTACAGACATTTTGACCAGCTTATTGTTATAGCCCTACACTGACCACTTTTTGAAAAGCTGGGCTCAGATTCTGAAATTATTAATGGGTCTATTAATGTCATGAAATTTGAAAGGTATTAAATTCTCACAGAGTACAAGCTCCTTTGAAGCTTATGAGGTCAGTGATGGGTCAAAGTCTGCTAGCAAATGGAAAATTTTGGGGTCATCTTTCTGGCAGATGATTTGCATGGTCAGCCGAAATATACCAGCGGCGGTAGAGTCAACTGCAGCTGTTATTGCGAAACACTCTGCACCTTGCCTTGATACATGATCCACTTCTGTTAAAAATGCCGAGGCACTGTAGCGAGATGCTTCATGGTAAGAAACACAGAACAGGCCACAACAACTGTACTGCGTTTTGCTATTCCTATTCCATTCCTTCAATGAGGAAGGCATGTGTTAGGCCTGATCACGAAATAGTTGCTTCCTTGAAGGTAAAATAAAAAAAAGAAAAATGAAACGTTCAGATATGCATTAAAACTATGTCATTTGCATAGTAAAAGCAGTAAGAGAGTTGAAGGATGCAGACATGTCTACAGAACTAGATCTAGCTGCCATGTACTTCATTTTGAAGCCAAAGTGAAGGCCAATAACACGCTTTGTCACATGAATTACGGCATTATGATTCTTACCTTCTCTTTTTCAAACTGATATGTTCACCTTCAACATTTCACTACTGGGGCTTGAATTTTTAAAGATACACCTTATTTCTGCATGATACCAAGGGAAATCCTAACTTGTGTATCAGTAAAGAAATGATAAAAATTGTTGTGCAAACTGAGGCGTGTAGTCACCAATCATGTCTGTTTTCAACATGTTTTAGCTCTATTTGAATGTGGGCCGCTTCTCATTACAGTTCTGGGTAATTTCATCGGGAACACTCAGTTTTGTTAGATACCTCAAGTTTCTTTCTTCCCACGGACGGAGCTCGTTTTAAAAACAAAACAGAAACACCACAAAACAAGAATTAAAAAAAGAATTGTTCACCATTGACTACCCTATTGTCAGGCAACTTATGTTTCTCGAGTATCAATACAAATCTAATGCAATTAATAATGAGCCATCTTGCGAATCCGTGGTCCATTGCAAGCTTGAACGCTACAATGGGGTGGAGTAAGGCGGCGCGAAAGAAGAATTGTGGGTAAAGTGAGTACAGGCATGTTTATTTTAAGGTGAATATGTCATTTGGGATATTAGGGTTAGGTTAAATACAATATTGACCCTTCATCAAAACTGTTCTTAGACAGCGTGTTGTTAAGGCGCCAGTACTGTATAATGATAAAGTCTTTAGTGTCCCATAGGGCAAGTTTTCTTTTGGTTTCTTCTCGAGGGAAAAACAAGAGGAAACCCAGTTTCAAGTCACGGAGCAACACCGCAGGGTAAAAGCGTCAATTATCTTGCCACAGGAAAAAAATACAGTGCCGAAGTGGGTCTCAAACTCGCAGTGTTCAGATCACAGTGCAACGCCTTATCCACTCGGCCACGTGCCCCTCTAACCATGGTTCATCTCATTGTGTATCACTTTGGTTTGTTCCTGTCATTGTACTTGTATTTTTGTTCATTCATTTGACTGTGTTGTTCACTTTTTTGAGGTGAGGGCAAGGCTGGAAGATGCTAATTAAAAAAACCACTCTTGGTTGGAGCACTAATGACATATGCATTAGTTGGAGAGGAGTTACATAATAGACTTGCATCCTTGTTTTTCATGTTGAAATACTTAATGTTCCATCCCACCCCCTTCCCCCTTTCATACACATGTCATTGCAATGTACTTGTCTTCCTTGTTTTAGACAACTTATGTGGTGCATACTGCTTCTAAACTCCTTTGACTGATCATTTTGATAACGATCGGTAGATCTGGGCCCTAAATAGGAAATGTAGTTGCGTGGACCTGCTTATGAAGTCATGTGTCACTGTGTCAAAGGTTTGTCAAAATGTCCATGTAGGCCTGAGGCTCCTGGTGTTCGCTCACCAAACCCAGAATACACACATTATCGCCCATCTCGTGCTTTTGAGATAAAACAGTTTGTGCAAAGGTCGGCATTTCCTCAAAAGGGATGATGCTAATCTCGATTTAGATTTGTTAATCTGTAACATGTTTGTGGGCCTACTCTATTCGAGCTGGGGCATGAATTGGATTTGAGCTTGCAAAAGATCAGTGTGAGCTTGCTTTGGATTGGAGTGGGAAATATGGCTGCAAGAAGGAAATGTTAGCAATAGTAGGCCAATGAACATTTGATTCTTGATCAAATCAATGCTTGCCTCAGTCACAATATATGAAACCTCATATACTGAATAAAGAGAAGGAAAGAAAGAGATGAAAAATAGATGAAGTTTAAAGCACTGACTGATCTTTTCTGTGGTAAGCCTAAGTGATGGAACCTCTATCAATAATAAGGGCACAGGGTTGGATTGTAATTCTAGCCTCAGGTTGTCTGTATAATCTCGGGCAAGGATTTTTATGATGTCTGTGATGTGCATATCAGGCAGATGGAAATCATTTAACCTGGAATGCAGGGACAAAAGACTCATATCACATTAATCATATCCCCGTTGTAGCCGTGTATGATGAAATGGCATGCCTTTGTAAAAAGCATCATATTTGTAGAAGTCATATAGGGTGTGAATCAGGGCTTTGCCATATAGTATAGGGTGTTAATCAGGGCTTTGAAAAGGTCGCGTATAGGTTAGTCCCTGCTGTAAATGAGGCTGTTGTAGGTGAGCTCCACTGTATCTTCATTTTAAATTAATGGATTTAATCACTTTTCCCACAGTGTTTCACATATATATACAAGGTATTATTACATGACAGAAAACTCAAAAGGAGAAAAAAGTCATTTTAGAGAGTCACTAAGTTCTCATTTAAATTGTTCAACTTAGCAAAGCATCCTTTTTTGTTATCATTTTTATTGCTCTTGCAATAATGGTATCTTTGAATCTGTATCCACATTAGGCCGACTTAGTTGCAGTGACCCAAACAGGCTTTTATTTGCCGCAGTGTAAGAAGTGCAGGTCAGTTGCAACAATGCTCATGTGGTTTTCATTCGGGCCTTCTTGAATCTCATTTGGTCAAGCAACGCTCTCTTGAAATCTTCTGCCATTGGTTTGCACATAACTTCTTCTAAGTTGTTCCATTCTGTGGTACTTCTGACAAAAATTAATCTTTGTATGGGGCTGTTTTGGTATGAGGAATGAAGATTGCTTTGGGGTTGACTCTGCCATGACATCTGATGATTGCTAATCAGATTTGTAAGCAGAATGTTGTTGTTTGAATAATCAAGCATTACAAAGTTTTAATTAAATAGCCTTAGATGGCCAAATCATAATGGTTTGAAGTTATTTTAGATCCTTGTCTGCAATTTATTTCTGGATTTTTATACATATATGGACGGTAACAGTCGCTAACCATGTATGTCCAAAATGACCGATTTTTAGTGAGACACAAAAAACTTTCTAATATTATTGTAAGGCGGGTAAAAACTAAAGTGTTTGACTCTCAAAGCGCTATTATTATCAATAAGTACAGTTGTAAAGGGAAGAAATTGCCTATTCTCCATCCTTATATAAAGAAAAAAAATTGCACCCAGGGAGCCTGATTAGTTTACACCTTTCTTCTCTGGCTATATTAAATTTTTGACCAAAGCAACAGATCTTTAGAGCAATGTAAATATTTTAAAACTATTTTTTCATTAAAGAATGTTTAGTAGAATAGCGTCATGTCTTATGTTTGTTGTCCATGTAGCCTCTATTAGAATGAACGTATACTTTTAATAGTTTTATTTTTCTCACCTTTTCATCCAAACCCTCCCTTTAAAAGTCATAATATGACCGAAGCCACAATTTGCGTATCGATTACATCTTTATAGTCACCCACAAAGTTATTGCTGCAAGTCAGGCCTTTTTGACAAACTTGGCCCTTGCATACTAAGCATAGCTTTGCTGAGGTGATGGGATTTAAGTAGGCTTACCCCTTCGGTTTTAGGTCTTCAATTTGGTAGATAATCAATTATGGCAATGCTGACCACCACTTCGATTTTTTGTTTGTTTAAATTGAAGTCCAAAGGATGAGACGAAATCAATTTTGTAGGACAAGGTAAGCGACGCGGGAGACCCCAAGCCGAGCCACATTTGGCTCCTGTCATAGGCTACTACAAAGCTTTGGGCTTTTAAATTAAGATTGGATTCAGCAGATATCTCTACATTGCCTGCAACTGGAAGTATAGTACAGACTAGATCTAGATCTAGATTCTGCAACACTTCTTTCTGTATCGGCCTATGATACGATCTCTACAAGTAAGCATACAACTGGATTCTATAGAGAGGAAGAGGCGACGCGTTGTTTTCTCAAACCAGCGATATCGCGGGCATTTTACGAGTACGGTAGTTTTAAAAATGTACACATATCATGCTACCGCATTTATGTTTCTTCTACTGCATGTACTTAACTTATACATGTTAAGATTATACACATGTAGATCTTTTACATTATGCTAAAGTGATCTAAATAGATCTAGATTCTAGATTTATATTTGAGAATTAGTCCTTCATCAATCAGGGACTGATAGTCTAAATATATGTAATTTTTTGATAAATCTACAACGAGATATTAAGATCTGATTTAATATTACTATTTAGGTCTAGATCTATTCTAACCTCTGGGGCCTAGTGGTTACTTGATCTACATCTAAATCTTGGTCTTAATTCTAGATCTAGAACCTCTTAATTTACTTTATTATTAATGATCCATCTGAGACTACCGTTGGTGAGAGCTAAAAGTAGATCTAATAATAATTGTAGTATAGACATGAAGCATTTTTTTTTTTTTTTTTTTTTTTTTTGTTTATTTTTTTTTAAAGTAAAAAATCAAAA
>JAOWAY010108530.1:0-11005 GCA_028565895.1 Goniobranchus geometricus
ACTTGAGTCTCTGCATGTCTTGAGAATTTTAAATCAGTATCAACATGTACACCCAGGTCTTTCTCAAGTTTCGACTTATTCAGAGCTGTTCTGTCATTACTGTGATGTTTTCTCATATCATAGTCAAAAATGTTGTTTTTCTTTCCAAGATGTAGCACAGTGCATTTCCCAGCATTGAAGTTCAATTGCCACTGGTCTGCCCAGTTGACCAAATTGTCAATATCTAACTGAAGACTGTCTCTATTATCTGGATTATCTACCTTTCTGTATACTTTAGTATCGTCTGCGTACATAGAGCATGAGCTAGATAAAACACTTGGTAAATCATTAATGAAGATTACAAAAAGGACTGGTCCTAGGACGCTGCCTTGAGGCACTCCACTAAGAACTTCTGTCCAATTAGATACTGTGCCTTGCACACTAACTCTCTGCCTCCTGCCTACCAGAAAATGTTGAACCCAGCTTAGAGTATTTCCTTGAACACCATGAGCTTCCAGTTTGTTTAAGAGTCTTTGATGGGGAACGGAATCAAACGCTTTGGCAAAATCTAAGTAGATGGCATCAACTGAAGATCCTTCGTCAAGAAGTTCTGTCCAATCATTTAAAGTCTCTAGGAGGTTAGTTGAGCATGATCTGCCAGAGATGAAGCCATGCTGACATTCTGACAGTAACTTATTGTCTGTTAAGTGATCTATGATATTGTCTCTTATAATGCTCTCCATTACTTTGCAAACCACAGAGGTGAGGCTAACAGGGCGATAGTTGCCTGGATCACTCTTATCTCCTTTCTTAAACAATGGAGTTACTTGCGCTTCTTTCCAATCAGGGGGCAGAGTACCTGAGTTGTGTGACTTTTGGAATACAATAGCCAACGGCTCTGCGAGTTCCTCAGATAACCGACATAACAACCGGGGGTGTAGCATGTCAGGTCCTGGGGACTTGTTCATGTTGAGATTGTCTAATTTCTTTTTTACAGTGTCTTTGGTAAATTCTATATCTGAGAGTTCCTTGTTTACAGTCTTTCTTTCAGATGTGGGTACGTATATATAAGTAAGATCTTCATCAGTGAATACACTGCTAAAAAACTTGTTAAGAATATTGGCTTTGTCAGTATTAGAAGAAGCCTTATTATTGCCGTCACACAAATCTGCAATACCGCCTTTAGTCTTTGTTTTTGTTTTAGCATATATGCAAAAAACTTTTTCAGGTTTTTATTAGTTTTTTAGCCATGTAAGAAATAGATCTCTCATAGTCTTTTACTGCAGCCCTGCATGAGCTCTAAGCTTGATTTCTCGCTTTGGTGTAATGAGGATAATCCTCGCCCTCTCTAGTTTCTAAGTACTTGTTATTTAAGGTATAAGCTTGTTTCTTTTTCTTGAAACTCTTGCTTGAACTATTTTTAACTTTTGGTACGCAGATGTCAACTATTGACAATACTTCAGGTTCGAACAGACATTTTTTATTTTTTTTACAAGGTCTGCAGCTCAGACTAACTCAGAAAGTCTTTTGTAGTCGCCTTGTTCAAAGCAGTAACGGGGTTCACTTGAGTTATATTTCTTTGTATAACATTTAAAATCAAAGTATAAAATCTGGTGAAGACTTTTTCCAAGTGGAGCCTCGTGCCTTATTGAATCAACCATTGAGTGTTCACTTGTGAAAACCAAATCTAGGATACTCGGGTTTTGCTCTGAGCGGTAAAGAGTTTCACTTGACTGTTTTAACATGCTGTGTTAAGAATGAATCCCTGAGACAGCTTCCATGAATTTAGAAGCGGAGTGTTCTGAGTCTTTGGGTGATAGCTAGTTTGCCCAGTCTAGTTCCGGAAAGTTAAAATCTCCCATAACAAGGACATGCGACTTGCCTTTTGTCATTTTAACCAAAAGTTCATTAATCTTGGCATTGTTTTCAAGAGTACTATTAGGTGAACGGTAGACAGAGCCAACAAGCAGCTTATCATTATCTTTTAGTGTTATTTCACATCAAACAGATTCTTTGGATGATGACAGGTCATCTGATAACTTAACTGGTTGAGCATTAAACTTTGATCGTACCCATAGGGCTATGCCACGATGACAGCTTTTATCCTGAATATTGTGAAAACAGTCAAAGCCCTGAATCTGAAATTCTACAGGTTCAATTCTACCTCCTTGCTGCTGATTTTTAGGCAATACCTCAGTTATACTGATAACATCCACATTCTCTACATCAATCGTTGCTAAAAATTCGTCTCTTTTATTGATAAAAGAATCTGCATTTGTGTAAAAACATTTTAAAATGTTGGTATGATGAGAGTTAAATGCATTCTGTACATTAAAATCATTGGTTAGATTCCTGTTCGTACGATGAGGGTTAAAATCATTCTGTACATTAAAATCATTCATTAAATTCCTTCCTCCTCCTCTCTCTTTCTGTCGACTGATCTGCCCTGTCTTCGGCTGGAGTCCACAACTCTTCCCCTCCAAATTGTCCACTTCTCCTCGCCCCCTTTCTGAAGGGTCTCTTCCCGCTTTTTGTCTCTCGTCTCCACCAATTTCCTCATTTCTGCCCTCTCTAAAGGGGTGTAGTCCTTTTTTACAAAAATGTTCTGATGAGAGTCTGATTGGCGAAGTTTACGGCCGTTTCTCAAAACTCCAGAAGCCTGTGCCTCATTCTCAACTGATATCAAAAGAGGTCGTTTACCAGGGGCTTTAGAGCGTAGGCGTTTACAGGTTGATATGTCAACAACAGTATCCAAAGTTTCTTTGCAAAGTGAGGTGACAAAGGTCTTGTCGTCTGCAATACGCTCGTCTAATTCCTCAGCACTACTCTCTGGGATTCCAAAAAAGATAATATTACGCTTCCTCCTATCCCTTTCTTCTAATTCCTTTGCACTTTCTGCTGTCACTTGGCTAGCTAAGTCTTTTTTGACTGTTTCAGTAAAATTTAGCTGATCGTTTGCTGTAGGGTTTTGGGGGGCACTCTTATCTTTTTTCAAAATATCAAGTTCCTTCCTGAGGTCCAGAATTTGGGATTTCAAATCTTCTATGACATTCCTCTTAAAATCGTCCAGAATTTCATTACACTTCTGTTCTATAAGTTTGTCTTTTTTTACTGCTGTCAGAGCTGGTCCCCCGCACTCCTCGCAAAACCAATGAAACTTGCAAGAGTCATCTATCAAGAAGGAATATTGCTCGGTTGTTATGTCTCCACAAACTCTACAAACATAGCAATCACATCTGTCACAAATAGTACTTTCATGGTTGGGGTCAGTGAAATCTTGGCGACATACTTTGCACTCATCAACTTTAAGATCATAGGAGTTTTTCACCGTTTTGTTTTTGCCGCCATTTTGGGTGATTACATCCTCTGTGTCAGAAGCCTTTCCATTGAGTTTTTTATTCTTTTGCTTCGTCATTTTCATTTCACAGGCTTAAAACTATTTTTTTAGTCCCCAGGATAAAACTAAAATAAATTTTACATGTAACACTGTAAAATTGTTAAAACTTAGGAAAATTTAGAAATATCACAGAACACTGAATTTTGTCCTCCCACCATTGTTTGTTTTGTTTCTAGACTGGACTAGGCCTAATTTTGCACCAGGTGGCTGCCTTGAAGAGTGCCAAGGTCACTACCACCTTGGATTCCCTTGAAATGATTTAAGACCAATCAAATTGGCAGAAATATTAACTTTCTTCATTTCGGTACTTTGTACCCTGACACCACCGCCCTTTCTTAGCTGAATAGCAAAACGACCAGGGGGCTACCACCAACACGACCGGACTCAATAAAATGGCATTTTAAATGGTTCTAAGCAAATTCAAAATAGTACAATGCCTTTTTTTTATCTGTCTGTTCTCCCTTTCGTAGCATTTTTCATTCCATTTGCCCCCTTTCAAATTAATATTTAGTATCTTTTGAGGCTCAGAATGAGATGACCCCATTTCATACTTCAGCTCCTCAACATGATCGCTTGATTATCCATGATTATATTGTGTCCTCCAACCCCCAATTTGTTTTTAAACCTCAACAATAGCTCCTCAACAAACTATGGGCATCAATTACTAAGTTCTGCATACCATACCCTCCATCAAAACGCCATAGTGGACAGCAAACTAGCTGCACTTCTAGTCCCCCAACAAAGCAGGGTCAGCTGCTGCTGCACACATACTTAGTATGGCACACTCTTCTCCAGGTGTCAATCAACTTGCAGAATTAGAGAGACAATAATACATGTAAGAGAAATCATTTGGTGCAATTTAACATAAAAGTATTCAAAATAAAGTTTAAAAGATATAAAAGAAATCTAATTGAAACAAAAAAAAAATGTAGAGGCAACACCAACACACACAAAAAAAAACTACAAAAAAAGCCTGATTGTGTTGCTGTACAGACCATGCCAGCGCTGCCACCAACACGACCACCTTATTTACATATATTTTCCTCACTGTGGCTACTGGGGCACGTTGTTACCTTAAATAATGGATGACATAGCGTACATTTAAAGGAACTTGGCTAAGCTTGGCATTTTCCGGGCGTTTTTTAACATCTAAATATATCACTTCCTGTTCTTACCGTAGAATAAGAATGGTGGCAAAACCTTCTCACACAGAGTGGTGGTGATTAAAGTTGCTGTTTTTTAAGCAAAAATTTAGCCTGACGATGGATGTTGCTGGTCAATTATAATAGATGGAAGTATGGATAACACGTGCAAGCTTTGTCTTGCTTTTAATTGGTTCTATGTAACAGAAAATAGTGTCACATCGCGTGAGAGCGGACAATTTGGCATCTGGTCGACTTGACGTCCGTGCACTCTGGATCTAGTCTTTTTTCTCCACCTTGCACACCTTCATGGGATATAATCATTAAATATGTGTTCAAAGTTAATAACAAAGAATTCAGCTAATTTTGTAACCATTTTTGTTTATAAACATGAATATTGTTAGAGGAGACGAGTGGCGGGACAATATGATCTTCCAGCCTGCCGTGATTCCGCAACTCAGTCCAAAAAGCTGGCCCACCCGAAGGTAATGCAGAGAGGGAGTGCCCCCCCCTCCCTAGGTCGGGGGGCTGGGCCTCCCCGAGGTTCCCCCCCCTTTTTTTTCCATTGTATTCGAGTTAGGGTTTATATAGCCTAGTAAAGGGGTTGATATTAAAGAAGTTATAATATGCCTGCCCTTTATGTCAGTTGATGATCTTGGTATCGATTACTTCTTGTGTGAGTATCAGGGTTGAAAATTGAAGAAAGGACTTACTGGAAAAAGACGTAATCAATAGAAAATGGAAGTACATCCGTATTGGGCCAATCTGGGAACTTACCTGTCACAGTAACAACATCCAGTTAACATGTAAAGAGACGGAAAGTCTTCGTTCAATGAGTGCCCTAGAACTACCCAGAAGAACTAGCTTCTGAGACTATTTTTTTCTGATGTGTTTTTATGTGCTGAACACTATTGAAAATATTTTTTTAAATCCGTCGCAAATGCGCCGTTTAGAAGTTATGATTACATTTATTACGCACTTATTTTCAATCTATAGCAGCCAAATCCCTCCGTCATGTTGTCATCTTTCTGGGTCATTTCCACTCAGTTCCTGTGATTCAAGGCATGTCAATTGTTCTGCACATGTCCTGTGTTTGCTCGCATGCTTGAACTCATCACCTCTGTCTATTGTCTCATTCTCATTCTGTTTCTGCTCTTCTCATGGTTTCGTGACATGCATCATATACGTCTAGGCATACATATGAAGGGTCCAGTGGAAAAAAGATCAGAGTCCAAAATTCAAGAATTTTGAGTTATTTCCCATGTAGATTCTTCAAAGGGTTCTCGTTACAGGTATTCCTAAAACTCTCAAGTGAAAGATTAGGCTATAGGGTCCAGAGTTATTTATAGTTTTTGAAACACCCTACAATGGAAAAAAGATCAGGGTCCAATGTTTTAAATTCAATTTTCTCAAAATGTGAAAACTGTGACCCTGATCCTTTTTCCACTGGACCCTTCATATTTAATTCACATACATTATTACATAAATATAAAATACATATCTATGCACTAAAACATGCATACATACACATGCAGTCATGAGACTCATACTTGAACATGAAGATTAAAACCAGGTCAGCCTAAAAATGAAATATAATGAGTATTACATTCATGTAGGTAAAATGTGATGTAATCAAATTTGTATCATGTAAATGTTGTAAAAATCTGTCATTAAGAATCTATAACTTAATAACACTATAAATCTTAACTAATTATTTATGTACCTTTTAAATAATTCTATTTTCAAGGTAATTAAGCATTTATACGCATCTTTTTGAATTTTAACAGTAATAACCAACGTAAATAATGTTCACCCTTGCAATGTCATCTTCTAACTATGAAATAAAATGATGAGAGTGTTGATCATTTAAATGTGCAATAGGGCATGGTGTAAATGAGTTCTTATATAATATCTGTTCTGCTTTTATAGGCATTTGATGTCTACCGCTTCATTCTGAAAACCTAGTACTATACGCAGTGGGTGTGTTGGGTCAGTGAGTATTTGTTTTGTCTTGTATGCAGTTCGTTGTCTCATCAGGCTATCAATCTTGTGTCAGCCCCACTGTTTTACTTTCTTGATCTATACGTTAGTCTTTAGTATGGACAGTGCCTTGCGTGATGCTCTTCTCTCACTGTTGACATCACCTCCATTCCCTTTCTTTCTGTACTGTTAGTCTCATTGTGTTTTTTTTTCTTTCTTTGGCTTTGCGTACTTTATTCATTGATATATTCTGCAACATAAATCCCCTGTTAAGAGCATGTTAATATAAAAGCAGATTGTAAAGTTTTAGTTTTGGGGAGGATTTTTGCAATGAACGGAAAGATGATTTTTATTGTTTCAAGATTTTGCAAGTTCTGTTGAAGTGAAAATTTAATTTTATGGACACAAAGTACATAAATTTGATGAATAATGTTCAGGATGTTTGCCATAATTACATACAAGACTAATTTGGCTCTTCATGGAGCCTTGGTAGATTTTTTTCATATAATTTTTAATTTGGATAAGTCCAATCTGTTCCTATGTATTGTGTGCCACTGGTCCTTACTTTGAATTGACTTTGCCTTGGGTCCATTCCCTGGGCAACCCTTTCCTTTCTTCGTGTCTAATCGGATTGTTCCTTAAGCTTATGAGATTCTCTCATGGTCTCGTTTCTGGACTCTTTATACCTACATGCTTCCCCACACTTTTCTTCCTCTACGCTGCCTTATGAGCTGGGCCAATGTCGACGACAGTCTGATTGGTCATGTGTGACTGGATTTCCCTTTGTTTGGAAGATATGCATCTGATTGTGAATTCTAGGATGAGTGCCTGACTTTTCCCTGGATGACAGTTTGTATTTCATATGTTTAAGAATGAATGTTTCCCCGAGTGGTTATGAATTTAATAATACTTAGTCTTTGATAATACTATGAATTGAATAATAGTTAGTCTTTAAGAATACTTTGAATTTAACAATACATGTAGTAAGGCTTGTATTTGAATATAAGGGAAACATTCATTAGTGGGATTTGAATTTGTATGTTTTGATTATACGAGTTACGCCCATTGTGTGCACCAGAAAGGTCATTCAATAAACGAACATTTAAAACAATAGCAGCTTCTCTGTTAAGTCTCGACAATGGCGACGAGAAAATCTGGAAACATCTTCTGAATCATTGAATCAAAGCACTTACAGGAAAGTAGCTCAAATCCTTCTCCTACCTTATTATTAGTTATTGATACCATCTTGTAGCGTTTAATGTCAAAATCTATTTTGATATACCGGATCTAAATCTAGATCTAGATTCTTGATCTTAATATCAGCATTAACAACAATTATGAAATTATGGCGTTTGCACAGCTTCTTTCGCACCCACAGTTTGACTGTAAATGTGAAGGTGTCTCGCCACGATGGTCTAAATGGGTCTCTCGACTGCAGAATAACCTTTTTGTAGCATACGACATCTTGGACGAGAACAGCAAGAAGGCATTACTCCTTACATACAGAGGAAATGATCTATGTGACATAACGGAAGCACTGCCGGAAATTGAGACACAAGCTACAGGAGATGAGTCCCCTTTTCTGAAAGTAGTTACAGCTTTAAAACTTTAAGATAATTACTCCAAGAGTCAACAAAGAGATGCAAAGATATCTATTTCGTCATCTCATACAAACATCTGACTGGATCTAAAAGAGCTAGATCTAGCGCAGACTTGTGACTTTACCCACACAGAAGAGGAAATAAAGTCTCAACTCATCACCGGATGTAAACCATCAAGAATAAATTAAAAAGGCCCTACAAACCCAACAATGAGCCTTCATGAAGTACTTCAATTTGCTCGTACAACCGAGATGGCTTGAAAGCACAGTAAAACCTCCGTGGAGGAAGTCACAGAGAACATGAACAAGCTATCTTTTAAGAACAAAAGGTCAAAACAACCAAGGCTTACACAGAGACAAATGAAATGTCGCAACTGTGGTAGGCACTGGCCACATCCAGCTAGCTGATCATCACTTAGAAAGTTCAGACTCTGACAACTACATCCATGTCTTCAAAACTAAAGAAGAAAACATGAAGATGCCTGTTGTTGATGTCAAAGTGAATACACAACAAGTGAAAGTACTTGCCGACTCTGGAGCAAGTATTAATATCCTTGACACCTAGGACCTTGGTAAAATCTTTCAAAAACCCAGGTTGTCAAATTGCTCATCAAAGGTTTTTGCTCTCTCTCAAGATCTCAAGAAACTCCATTCCCTATCCTGGGAACATTTTCAACAAATGTCTCTTGCAAGGATACTGCCTCAAAGATAGAATTTACAGTGGTGTATACAAAATAAACCGCAAATTGTAAAGTTCGGAAATAAATCATCTAAATAAGAAAGTATGCGGATGACACCGCTTTGCTAGGACTCATTGATAATTCAGCTGATATCTAGATAATCATTTTCGCCAAAAGAAATTGTTAATAGATTGATGCAAGGATGACTACCTGAAATTAAATGTAACTAAGACTAAAGAACAAATTTTTGATATTAGAAAGCAAAACAAAACATCCCATAACAGTTTGGAAATAGAAAGTCAAAGAGATGAAATTGTAGACGATCTTAAATATCTAGGGTAATACAATCGACAATTGTCTCTCTTTCAAAAGTCATGTTGAAAAATTAGCAAATAAAGCTGCCCATAGACGTCATATTCTTAGAAAACGTAGAACTTTTGATGTAAGACAGAAAACAATGATCCAAATGTGTGACTCATTAGTACTAAGTAGTATCACTCTTGGACTGACAACATGGTATTATAGCTGTGGGCTGAAAGAAGGAGCAAAAGTGCAAGATTTGATAAAATATGGCTGGGAAATTGTAAATTACAGATTTGAAAGTGCATCATTGATTAATGAGAAGAACGCTGTTAAAAAGACGTAACAGTCTAATTGTCAACATTCACACCCGGTTTATGATTGTTTTAAATCACTACCATCAGGTAAAAGGTACGCAGAGGTAAAAACAAGAACAAATGTATAGAGGTCTACTTTTATCCCCACATCTGTCAGACTACTAAACGAAGAAGACATTCATAGTCATCATCATCATCAAGTACCGGGTCTGAGACAGACATTGGCGACCATGACACGCCATTCACTTCTTGGTTCAGACAATCTCAGATGCTATAAGTTTTCGGTTTTTTATTTGTTATCCAGTGATTGAAGCTCTCTAAATATGTCACTCTCCTCCTGCCCCTACTTCTTGTCCCCTCAATTTTTCCAGTCAATGTTAGATGTTCAAGTTCCTTATGTCGATTTATATGACCTAAAAACTTCAGTTGTCTTTGTCTGATTGGCTTTAGCAATGATCTTCCTACTCCTGCTTCTTCCAGTACTGCATTATTTGTTTTCTTTCCATGAGATTCTGAGCATCCTCCTGGAGCTGGAGTACTGAAAGAAAAATGGTCAGGTAGGCACCTCTGTAGTTGGTCATATGGTTATCCCCATCACTGCCATGTACTCTGTCAACTTCCAATGTTGGAAGGTTTTTTTGTTTTTTTGTTTTTCAGACGACCTCTCTTATTTTTTCATTGCTTAATGTAAAATTGTTCACAATTTTTCATCCATAGGATGGCTGTGATCTGATATGTCGCACCAAGGAGAGACGAAACACTGGCTTTAGAGGCATTGGGGATGAACAGCTTGATACTGCAGAAGATATAAGAGATGACAATTTGTTACCCATGTGAAAGTAACGATTGAAGTCTATATATTTGTTAAGCACTTACAATGACACATGTTGTTAACCTTTTTACAAATTGTCTTCTTTCTTCTCTCTAGCCCAACCATCTTTCCTTTTTTGATCAAGGAAAATTAAAAAAAAAACAAAAACAAAAGCAAGTTCTTAAATTGCCTTCTTCTTCTTCTTCTCCTCCTCCTCCTTCTCCTGCTCCTCCACCCCCTTCTTTTTCTTCTTCTTCTTTTTGCTGCCCCTCCTCCATCTCCTTCTTCCTCTGCTCCTCCTCCTTCTCCTTCTTTTTCTTCCTCTTCTTCTTCTTCTGCTGCCCGTCCTCCATCCCCTTCTTCCTCTGCTCCTCCTCCTTCTTCTCCTTCTTTTTCTTCTTCTTCTGCTGCCCGTCCTCCATCTCCTTCTTCCACTGCTCCTCCTCCTTCTCCTTCTTTTTCTTCTTCTTCTGCTGCCCGTCCTCCATCTCCTTCTTCCTCTGGTCCTCCTCCTTCTTTTTCTTCTTCTGCTGCCCGTCCTCCATCTCCTTCTTCCTCTGCTCCTCCTCCTTCGTCTTTTTCTTCTTCTTCTTTTTCTTCTCTTCCTCCTTCTTTTTCTTCCCTTCTTCGTCTTCTTCTTCTTCTTCTTCTTTCCCTTCTTCTTCTTTGCAAATGATGCATAATTAATTATAAATTTGTTTTGTTCAGCCTACACTTGTTATTTTAAATGCTTGCTGAGTAAAAAATAACATTCCAAACATAATGCTTTTGGTATGCTTTCTCTTTTCCTGAAAAGAAG
>JAOWAY010108641.1:0-11005 GCA_028565895.1 Goniobranchus geometricus
GGGGGCAGGTGGTTCTGGCTGTATAAAGAAAAAAGATTCATGGTAAAAACCTTTAAAAAGTGAAATCAGGAATTGTGTGTCGTACGTATACTCTGTATGCTTAATGCTAGCCTTTACAATGCAAGGCAAAGTTTCTCAGTGACCTTTAAATGACCTGAATGGAGCCTCTGGTTTGTCAAGCCTTGAGTTAGGTTTGCTTACGGAAAAATACAAAGTTATGAGTATGCACGACATTACATCGCTTGCAGGATGAAGATTCATTAAGTCTATCACCAAAGCCTTTACCATTCCTTAAAGCAATGATCTTATTTGCCCTTGGGAATAATGCGGAATGAATGATTGTAACAGGAATATCCTTGATGAAGAGGAAATGAAACTTTGAGAGTATGTAGCCTAATGTACATATCTCATACGTGCATTTTGTTTTAGATTGGCCATATGTCATTACAAAGAAAAAATGACCATTTCATAACTCAATTTTATGATAAATCAGCATAATGAATAACAAAAACTTGGCCTGACTTTGACTGCTTATATTTCTCTCCCCATTTTGAGTGTCATTTTCAGATATTGCAGGACTTTTTCTGTCGGATATTACTTTTTATTTATGACAAGATTCATAATCTGTCGTATGGGATAATATGTATTGACCATGTTAAATAAGAAAAAGAAATACTGCATTTTTCCTAAAGTTGGCGGGCTGCAAAGATCATGTCTGCAGTGCCACGACCTGCATGGAATCCATAGTGGCTCTCCGGAAGTAGGCCATTCTCAGGTGTGCGTTAAAGCAATTGAGGACACGAGCCAGAATCTTCCCAGCAATAGAAAGTAAAGAGATGTGTCGGTGATTATCACAGGAGTTCCTGTTCCCTTTGCACTGTCAAGGTGGATGATGGAGGTGTCTTTCAGGTCATGTGGCAGCCTTTCCTGGTTCCAGATGGTAGTGAAAAAGCAAGTGAGGCTCTCAATTCAGTCAGTTTTGGACCACACAGGCATAGACCTCTGCAGGAATGGAGTTGGCACCATGTGGCTTACCAAATGAGAGACGCTTGGCTTTTGTGACCTACCATTGGTAGATCAGCCATGTCTGATCCAGAAGGTGTAACCAGTAGACTGCTCTGTCAGTTGTCCATCTGCCAAATGAATCTAGCTGAGAGCTGCAATATGAACTTTGTAGCGAGCCAGCTTGCCAGCAATAAATGCAGTCCGTCTGCGGTCAGTTGGTACCGGGACGGTCCAGGAGGATGAACACGTTCCATGAGCCGCATGTAACAGCTATCACAGACGATAGCCTAGAGCTCTTCTTGACATTTCTCTTCTTACCGCTGGTGTGGGACCCCACCAGCCGCGGCATGCTAGCCAGGGAGAGGTGTGACAGGCAATGTTTAGGGCACCTTTTCTAGCCCTTTCCCCAGGCTCCGGGGAAAGCAGTGCTGTCCTGCAGAGGGCTGCTTCATCACTAAGTTGGCTGCCGAATTCCAGTGCTGTCTCATTCACTCAAAAAGTGACCCTATAGCCTGAGCCCCATGTGTAGAGTTGTGATTACGACTTCCAGCGCGTCCACACCTGTCGCTTGGCGATGCTTCCATTGCTGCACGACATGTGAAGAGGCGATGTGGGTGATGTGATGAATGAAATCATGACATACATGTGAATTGGATTAAATGAGACTTGCGCAGAATCAGCCTAACTCATGGCATACAATTTTTCCCTCTCAGTGATATTTCAGTTTGCCAGGGCTGACCCCCGGCTTAGGGCACAAATCACTCACAGGAGCAATTACGCCCACCCGACACCTGACACAGGTCGGGATCAACAGGTGAAGAACAGTATTCCTGTCTTAACCTGAAGAAAACGTTTTTTGCCCCAAGTCTATGAGCAATATTAGCGAGCCCACTATACCCCATGTTAGAGATATGCTGTGAAAATTTCGTTGTTTTGCATTGATTCGCTTGGGAAATATACAGTGTTTATTTGTGTATGTAATACGCTCAAAAATGCCTGTTTATTTTAACTCGTTCAATTTTAATTGCAAATTGCTCTAAATTGAGTCGATTTACATTCCTGTTTGTACTATGTGATAGTCTTTAAATCAAATTTTCTTATGGTATAAATTTTCTTTCTGCAGAAATTGTCAGTGAACAGCAATCAAATTCTGAATCGAGTTAGTAACAATTGACATTCCGGTGCAATGGATCACACATTAGATGGTCACATAAAATCAATAACTGAACTTTGTCGTGTGTGTGGCTGCCTTGATTTAGCATGTAAAGAAAAAGAAAAGCTATAGAAAGCCCCGATTGTGTAATAGCATAGCGGGAGATATACTTTCGATCTATGGAAGTGATGTAAAGGCCGATGAAGAACAGTGACATTCGGCTAACATTTGTGTTAAATGTTTCATGGCGATTAGCACAATAAAACGTAAGCAAAGTGTTTCATCAATCCAGGCTGCGAAGAAAGCCGTTGCAGGCAGTCGACATGTTTGGTGTGCCTATAACAACAATGTAGATGTGAATTCGTGCTCTGAATGTCAACTTGAGTTTCGTCATCGGCTGCTTACGAACAAAACCTGCACCTCCTGAGCCGAGCTGCTCACATGACACTTCAGACACATGCATCCCTATTACAGATGTAGACACGACATCAACAAGTCTTATTGCCAGTCCCAATACTAGTAGCAATAACACTACAATTTCTAGTCCCCTACAGGTTATAGACACTACTCTTGACACTTGCCTTGACCACATGCAACATCATGTCACTTCATCAACACCTATAAGAACACCAGGGTCACAAACATTCACAACTGATACAGCTCCGATCTTCAAGCATGAACTTACATTCACTCAATCATTTAAAAAGCCAAAAGACAAACCACTGACAAAAGAAGAGGAGAAACGTAGCACACGCCTTATCAAAAGGAAATTGAGTCTAGACCCCCAAGAAGAAAGTTAAGTTAAAAACAAAAGGGCAATGATTAGTTTTACAGAGAATAGTTGCTCCCCGAAATAAAATATCTGAAGTCAGAACACCAAGAAAATGCAAACGGCAAGTCTATTACAAGACACCAGGGAAGTTGCACCGGCATTGCATGTTACAGAGAAAGCCAAAATGTAACTTTACTAAGCGAATTGCGTTGTAAATACGTATACATTTATTCATTTCACGTTAAAATAAGTGTTGTGCGTTCGAAAGTAAAAGAAGATTCAGGATTATACGGATTTCATTGCTACGAAGCGGACTGAAAACCAGGCAAAAACGGGACTCTAATTTGGTTATCATGCTCCTGAAGCCGCCCCAGATTTGCTGCAGACAGGATTTTCATTGAGTCACTTTTTCGACTTATTTTCCTGTATTATGTAGAACTTTTGTAAACATTTAGTCGCTCGATAAAAGACTATGAGCCAATGAAGCACGCATCTGTAATTGGGACGCAGCATAAATAATTAGGCATTTTACAGGCATATAATTCCAAAACGATAGAAGCTATAATATATAATATTACTTTCATGAGCTCATGATTATATTTGTTCCTGTTACACGACAAAACATGTAGTAAAAAATCCATTATGTCTACCTATGCAGGTAGCGGGAGCGAGTGTTAATGACCGCCGGTTGACCCTGGAAGCATGACCAGGTCAGCGCTACCACTGAGCGACTAAAAGATCGTGCTCTGTACGCCATGAACTCTCTCTTTCTGACATGCCAATTCCAGTAGTGAGACTAGGTCAAGAAGGCTGGGGACATCAAGATGCAGGAGCTGCCAGAGGGTGGCACATGTACCAGTCAATTGCCTTCAGGGCTCCACTCCGAATTTTTCTGTCAGAGTTTACTCCCTTAGCCTTTGGCTTTCCCAAGACACCCACAAAGCAGTGGGACTATTCATCCATAGCTGGATTACATGTATTTAACCCATACCTGGGATCCTGGCTGGTATAAATGCTTGGGGCCAGAGCAGACCTAGGAGTGATGTCAACGAAGGGATAACGCCAGCTTCTGCACAACTCAAAAGGAGCCTTGACATCGGATGCAGTTTAATGTCTTGCCCAGGACCAGTAATAATAATAGGTTGACAAAGCAGAAAAATAATAGCATGAACTTCCTGAGATTGTCTGAACGAGAAGTGAATGGCGTGTCATGGTCGCCAATGTCTGTCTCAGACCCGGTACTTGATGATGATGATACATGTCCAGTATTTTCTTCAAAGTTGTCTCTTTTCCCCTTATATTCTAATTATAGACCTGATGAAAGCAACATAAAAAAAAAAAGAGATATAAATACTTGACCTGGACAACAAACTACGATAGATCTAGATGTAGGCCTACAGCAATCTACGAACTATACTTCAGCTATGCTCTACATCTAGATCGAACTACTTTTCACATTTTAGAGATGTTATCACTAGTCTAAGAGCTGATAAACCAAATACTAACGCACTCTTTCTATTGTCTAGATTCTATATAGAATTAGATTTATGCCCATTCACAAAACCGCCCAGCCTGTGAAGAATCTATCAAGAAGACGGTTTTGTGGACAGTTGGCACCCATAAAGTACTTATATTATTTAGATCTTTTTCCAAAACGAAGAGATTCTATAGCTGGCTAATAAACTCAGAGTCTAGATCATCTAAATCTACAAACTACACTTATTATAGGCAGGCCCATGCTCTGCATGTAACAGATTCTAGAAATAGTTATTTTTCACATTTTAAGAAGACCATCACTGTAAGAGCTGATAAAATAAGTACCAACACATTCTACCGACAGTTGAATCATATTTTGAATGAAAAGTTGAAGATTGAAGATAATGAAGAGCCTGGACCGGAAGTATGTAGCTAGAAGTAAAGGCTGAATACAAAATGGCTTCATCCTTGAATTCAACTGGGTAAAAAAAGAAGAAAAAAAAAAGTCTAATTTAAACTACTTGTAGATTTGTTTCAAAATATCTTTACTCCAAATAGACATTGGAAATAAAAATTTTGCATAATTAAAAAATTTTTTTTTCTCCTTCTGTGAGCCGTAAAGTGTGCAAGACTGTTTGGGCCTAACTCCATTGGAGTTGGTTGAAAATTATATTCACTGAATCATGGTGTTTCATCCAGGATTTTTAACAAGATTATGTTGGGTAAAAATCCTACATTCTATGAATGATATCTAATTTGAATCAATATTTTTATATGCCTCAAAAAAGTCTTCCCCTGTGTTTCTGGGGATCCTCCCAAGTTTTGGGTTGGACTCCTCCCCTCACATTGTTCCCCTCAAATCTCGCATGTTTTTTGTTTTTTTTTTCAAAGAGAAATTTCATATTTACTAGTAGAACCAATTTTATCTTGTTCTCTAATATTCCGCCACTAATTTTTACTGTGAGGTGTTTTTTTCTCTCTAATAGGTCTCATGGTAGAAAGCCTTCATTTTGGAAAAATATCAACCAACAAAAGTCCCAGTAATGGAATTACTGAATTACAGTATGCTTATTGTTGGACAGTAGGCTTACTATTACAATTTAAACATCCATGCTGGTAGATAATTAGCCAGTTTCTATCTGTTCAAAGATGTCATTAAATAAAAGACGAAAAGAGGAATTTAATGAAGTGCTGGTAAAAGGGACTGGAAGCAAATCAGTAAAGGAAGAAATTAATGTCCAATTGAAACATATGAAAACAAAGAGATAAATCTACCACAAAGAGTGTGTCACTGCTTGTGGCATGGTGGAGAATTTAAACAACAAGGGCAAGCAAAAACTGACCCAATGAATGCTGATTTAGGCCTTTTACCTATGTATGAATTCCTGTATGAGGCTGCATTTGTTAATCATTACTTCTTGTTATTGTAACAGCCTCGTAGTTGAAACATAAATCAGCTTCTACTATTTCTGGTCTGACTATACTAGACCAGATCTTATTCTTATGAGCCTATGTCAAGACTGTTGTGAGTGCATTTGATAGCAGTGTTGCTAGGTGCTTGGGCTTTGCAGTATTGTATGATTATTATTATTATTATAAATATTATTATTTGTGGGCCTGTACTTGTAAACTGCGTGAAGAGGAAGAGAGACTAGCAGGCAGATGGGAGAGGGGACAAGACATAACCATGTAGCATGTTCACTTGTTTTGCGTAATTGTAACCTAAATGTGAATTTGATTCCATGCAGGGCGTATTGTGCCATTTGACTTGAAAGACTCAACCTAGAGAAAACTGTTGATAAACATTTTGTCAATCAGAGAAGCATCGTTTTTCACTTTAAGCACAAGCATAACATTCCCTTCATAATATGTATAAAATACAAGACGACCTACCACCTTACCTCCCTACTACTATCATTAGCGAAGTAGGCTACAACTACCTAGCCCCTTTCAACTCACTCGAGAACAGAGCTTCAGTTACATCAGGACCCGTACCGATTCTTATACGGCGAAAGATATGGCTTGATAACGACCGGATAGCAGATGATGATAATGACTCCATCTCTTAATACTGTTTTTAGGGAAGTACAGCTGTACCTGTCTATTATTGATATAAGCTGTGCCTCTGCAAGGCGTTATTTGTAAAAGATACAAAAAAAGCAATCAAGAAAACATCCAACATTTCAGACCACATGTAAAAATTTCATTTACATTCACAAGGTTAAAATTGCCCAAAACTTCAGCAAATGAAAAGTTATTAAAAAGGGCTCAAAGCATGAAAATTTCTTTTAAAAAATCGCCTTACAGAACCATTGTTGAGCATCATATTTTATTCTTCACACAAAGACTCAACAACAACGGAGGGGTTTCCATTCATCACCACTTAACTATTTTCCCAAACATACAGTGGAAACCTCATAATTTGAACTGCCTGGGAATGGACAAAAGCTTTGAATCAAAACAAGGGGCGTAATTAGAGGTCTAAGAGTAGAAGGGGTAGAAGTCTAGCTCCATACGTGTCGGTACGGGGTAGCACTGACAAGAGTGTGTGTAGTCTGTGATGTTAGATCTAGACGGCATGTTGCATGAGCAACCCTAGCATTAGCATTGTAGAAAGATCACCAACTCCCACACCACTTCCTACCCCAGTACAGACTACGACACCAGAAAGCTTACCTAACTCTACATTTATCCACACAGAGAGCCGTAGACAGAACAGAGTCTTGATTTCTCTCTCTCATTCCCTTTATATCTACCACATCTTATTCTGCTCCCTCCATCTTCCTTTTCATCCACTTTTAGCTGACTTTGTAAAACTTTTTATGACTTCAACTTCCAACTTTAAAACACTAAAGAAAAGAAGGAAAAAAACAACTCAAAATGTGAACACTTCGATTGATACAAAATTTGAATAATCAGACTTTGGGGTATGAAGGTTTCCACTGTACATACAAGCACAAAACATTATTTCCCGTGATAAAATACCCCTTATACAACATTTAACAAAATTTTACGTGTCAACTTTTAAAAAATGCTGACAGATATAAACAATAGCAATCTGAGGAGTCCAACTTCTTGATTTTTCTCCACAACAATCCTTCAGCAGCAGGAGCTTCTAGCTCTATGACCAACAGCGGGTACTAAATCTATAAGAGAAGCTAGCAACCAAGAAAACACTGATTCCGACTGACAGTCCTTCCTTCTCTTAATTTTCAACTCTTTTGCATTATTAAATAAGGAAGAGCATTACGAACAAAAATCCATGCCAAAGGTACTATTATACAGAGCTTTTCAGATACAGTGCACTCCACATAAGTCAATATCCAAAGAAAAAGGATTAAAGATCCAAAAATCAGCTCTAGTGGAGTGATCCGAATGCCATAATATATATTACAGGGTGTTGCCTGCCAGAATCACCATGGAAAGATACGCTAGTTCAAGTTGCATGTACCATGACACCAGAATGTGAATTTGTTGCCTTTGACAACTCTCTTGACAGTCAACCAACACTGGGAGGAAGGAGTGAGAGAGAGGGTGAGAGAGCTAGAGAGAGAGATGGAGGGAAGGGCAGTCGAGTCAAATCCTCAGTGTACTTTAAGGAAATAAACTTTCTGCTTGCCATCGTAGATCCTGACCGGATATATGTCAAATTTAAGAAAGCTTAGCAGTAGCAGATATTACTGAAATACCCATAGCGACGTTCAAGAAAACAACTGTGCATAATCCATGATAAGGCAATCTTTTGTAGCTATTTATATCCAATGAAAATACATACTTTCACCTTTTTTATCCAACTTGTTCAATGTGACTTTATTAAGAGTGTGATTGATAATAACATCAACTTATGTGGAGTCTATTTCTTAATAATACAGAGTGCACTGTACATGACTTGCTGCTATGATCTCTAATCAGGATAATCCAGTAAAAGAAGACAGTTGGACCAAATAGCGGTCTTTTGATCTAGTATTACTGCCTTACTGCATTTAGCATAAAAATGCACCATAAAAGCCGTTTTGCTTTTGACATCCTTAAAATCTTATACTACTTCAAATTTATTACATAATGAACAATATGAAGTATCACAAATCTGCAATTCTCATTTTTATCCATGTATATATATATATACATACATACACCCACACATAGTGCCACACACGTTCATTGAACACACGTTCACTGAATTCATGGCTCCCTCGTACAGACTGCAATGTCCCAAATAATTTCCTCTCTTCTCTTCTTTTTCATGCTAAACTCAAACCTATTCCCAGATTACTTAAGCACTCACTGCCGCTATCCCCCACCATAGCCTTTTAGTAGCTGGGACTATAGCGCCCGCGATCACCCGCCTCAATTCCATTTCACTGTTTAGCGTTCGACGCCAAAGACCAATTACCAACGAGACACGTTATAACAGAGTTAGATCTATATTTTGGTCTTTCCTGTTTTAGAATCAATGGGATATTAACTGTGACACGAATTTTCAAAGTGAAAGTGGATTTTCAATCAAAATCTTGACAATGGCATTCAGTTTTCTGTCCAGCTTGATAAATTCCCAGCCCATAAGCAATGATTTAGAAAGCAATGTTGACAGGGAAATTGGTCCAGATGTTGAGAGTGATGTGGAGTTCGATTACGATGATGAAAATGAAGGTTTAGAAACTGGTGATGGCTTTGAGATGTGTCTAGACCTAAATGAAGACGATGGAACTGGGGCTAGGTCTAGTGCTGGTGTGAGTGAGAACAGCTTTCAGTGGCAGGGTGAACGTCACGATGTTGAAGTTGATATCTGTACACACAGTCCAGGACCATTTTTAGTTGACTCTAGTCTGACATATGAAAGCAAACCCATAGATTTTGTGGAACTCTTTCTTCCACCTTTTTTGTACGAGTTGTGTGCCCATCAGTCAAACTTATTTGCAGAACAGAAAGGAGCTCCCTCATCATTCCGCATGCTGGATTCACAGGACATACAGACATTTCTTTATGTTTATGTGAATATAATGTTTGCATTCACAAGATGCCTTAGTATTGTATGTACTGGTTTTTAGACCCCCTATTGCGTATGTCAGCTGTGGCTGATGTGATTTCTTGGATAAGAAACAAGGAGATCTGCCACTACCTTCATATGACAGAGAGCACCAAGGCCTCATGGCCAACCTGGGTTTGATCCCTTTACAAGATTCATCCCCTCATTGAGTGTGTGCACATTGTCCCTAAGCAAACCCATTGTGCAATTTTTCTTTCTATACTGCTGACAAGAGCTTGGGGCAACATGTTGCTTGGTTTCTTGAAAGATGGTTGCTAGACCGCAATCACCACTTCTTTAATGGTAATTTCTTTCTTTTGGTCCAGCTGTCATGCGACCTCCTCCAGCGTTCAATGTACTCTTGTGGAACCATCCGCACCAAGAGAAAATTCTGGCCTGTTCACTTCACAAATGTTTTGCTTGCCAATGGTGAAATAAAGTAGGAAATCTCGCTGCAACGATTTGGAAGGCTAAAATCTCGTTGCAACGATTTGGAAGGCTAAGTGTCAAATCCCTCTCCTATCCACAAACTCATCTCCGACTGTGGAAACAGTTCAGTGCCGAAGATCATGTTTGTAGTTGGCTCTGCACAGGAAATGTGGCCACTGATTAAATCACATAAATGTGAATACACACCATTTTATCTTTATGAGTAGATTTATACTGCCTTGGTCATCAAAAAGATTCATTTGCCCCAATCTAACCGCATGCCTGTCTGGGCTAGGTTGAACAGTGCCGAAACTCTTCTTAACAAAAAAGAAAGGGAAAAAAAGGGTTACAAAGGCTAACTAGAGGTTTTGCAAAACAGCAGCATCCTCTGTTTGGGCCTTAACTTCATAACTTTTTCTCTCTCTCTCAGCAAATCTATGGTACAGTCATAGAAAACAGTACAAGACTCCCCTCTTCATTCAATATTTAAATACCTGGTACCCACAGAGGTTGTTTCCTTTGTCCCTTAGCACTTTCCACGGATTTCTCGAACTATTTGTTTTGTCCCACTAAGTTCAATGAATGTGTGCTGCACTGTCCATATAAAAAACTCTACAAGAACCCAAAGTAATGTTAAGAGCAATCTTCCATATCAACTTCTTCTATAGACAGATTGCTTTCATTGAATGGGTCCTTTTGACATTTACTCTCTTCTGCACTCTCTGTCTCATCCTCTTCATCACCCTGGCCAAACGAAGAACTCAGTAATTCAGGATTTTTACTCTGGTTGGATGAGGGCTTGGACAAGGTCGGGAAATGGGGATCATCTGGGGCACCTGATACAAAATGGAAGATGATTTTTTTTCAAAGATGAGAAACAGGATGAAATACAAATATTCTGTTGTGTGTCTGTATGGAAAATTATGTCGATAAACATTTCATAATAATATCGATAGCAATATCTTTTAGCCCAACAGTTCCTCTTTGAACAACACATGAAATTTGCAGAAAAAAATTAATCCATAACTCCCCCTTTTTTTTTGTATTTCACCTTCCATGCCTCCATTAATGATCATCATCATCAGGTGTCTTGCTGATAAGCGTCGACGATCATGTCCTTCCACACTTCACGATCAAAGGTTTC
>JAOWAY010108752.1:0-11004 GCA_028565895.1 Goniobranchus geometricus
CTGGGCCAAGCTGTGCATGAGTTATCTAACTTTTTATCGTAGTTTTCCAAGATTTATGCATTAATATTTCATATATAATTAAGCAGCATCCCTAATTGCTACAAAAAGATATTATGAGGACATAACATTTTAATTTTCGCGTGTCTTCCAAACAATTCTATCTGTATTCAATGACATTCATGAGTTGTTTTTTCCAATTAGAAAAGATAAGTTGTTTTTTTTCATTTAAACAATCTAACTTATAAACTAATGTCTTTAATGTCCCATAAGGTCATTTTTTATTTGGTTTCTGTCAAAGGCAAACCGATAGGAAACCTAGTGCCAAGCCTCAGAGCAATAGGGTAAAATATCTTGTCCAAGGAAAAAAAACGCAGTGCTGAAGTGGGGCTTGAACCTGTAGCATTCGGGTTACACTGCAATGCCATAACTCACTGAACCCTGGCCTCTGATCCGTCCGATAACCCTGGGCTTTTTGGGGAATTTTTAAAAAAATGTAACTTATGAAAGACCCACAGTACAACAATGAAATTTTGGAGGCAAAAAGAATGGAGGACGCCTTTTTAAGTTATGTACATTTAATTGGTAGAGCATGAAAGGTTATTTTGTATTTGAGCAGTAAAATTAAGAAATTTCGAGAAAAATTTAGACAACTATAAAGAAAGAAAAATGATCCACACAGAGACTACCTAGAATACAGATAGCTTGAGGCACTGAGGCAGAAAAGAAAATGTTAAAAAAAGAATAGGAATTGGTTACTAGTGTGAAATAATGTAGTTTGTACTAATGGAGTAAAAATAATGCACTGTCATGAAGCGGAAAGAGCTACTTTTGATATGGCTAAAATATTTCCTTTAATTTCCACTCTTCTTTGTGTCTGGTAAAATTAATCACTGTCCCCGGATGTAGAAAAGAATTCTCTATAAAAACGTCATCAAAGGATGTGGTTTACACTAACAATGGAAGCTGTATTGCATTAGTAAAATCAGGACGAAAATAGACGTCCTCAGGTCAGGGTACTACGCGAATTTTGCCCAGGATGAAAATAGATGTCCTTAGGGCTCAATGAGTTAACCGTTTGGCCACAAAGCTGAATTCTTTGACAAAGTTCTGTTTTTGATTTTGAAAGGGTGTCACTTTTCTTTCTGCCATTCTTTATTAAGAGGCTCTTTGTTCTGTCTCCTTCCTTTCTTCCACAGCTGTCGTGGATCACCCCTTAGTGAAACGGTCAAAACTCCGTGAGGTGTATCATCACGAAGTTCCATACAACTTTAAAATCCTTGTGCGTATGCTGGACTATAAACCAAAGCCGACATGTGCTGGAGATCTGGTTCACTATTGCTGTCATATTTGTAATTTCATGTAAGTTCTGCTTCTCAAGCATATGTTTGATAGATGTCAGACAGGGAGAGAGTATTGTTTACTTTGTCATGATTTATTGAATATTGAAATCATTGAAAGAAAGCGCGATTTTCTCTTTTATCT
This sequence comes from Goniobranchus geometricus, assembly GCA_028565895.1. NCBI lineage: Eukaryota > Metazoa > Mollusca > Gastropoda > Nudibranchia > Chromodorididae > Goniobranchus > Goniobranchus geometricus. The sequence goes on from JAOWAY010108752.1 coordinate 1,483, forward strand.
CAAATAGTGTAATACATACATACATATCCATTGGCTTTCATTAGCATTGATATTTGATAATAATAATAATAATAATACAGTGCATTTATGTAGCGCCAAATCCCTAAACGCTTCACAGGTTCAAATATTACTCACTAAATTGCCTTTAATGGTGACAACCCTCCCCCCCCTCCCCCACATACACACACGCAAACATTTACACACAATAACACACATTCAGCTAGACTCTCGCTCCCACCCGTCTTCCGCTCACACATTTAACATATGCTTGACAAAGGTTTTATATTTCATGCTATTTCTGACATGACAGCTCAACCTCAAGTCCAGATTAGTTTCAACCATTTTTTAAGGACAAGCAGTAGTTGTTGTTCTTTGCTTTCCTCTTGTGAATGGCCCTGCACAATAGGACATATAATGAGTGAAAGATGCATCAAACAGGACTAATTAATAGAGAAAGTAGGTCCACTGTGGCAATCCTTAGTGTCTTAATTGAAAAAAAGTGTTATTTTAGGTTCATAGTTTGTCAATGGACCTGTGTTTGTATTTATGTTCATTTATTTTATATAACGTAATAGTTATTTATGCAGTCTACATATTCTTGTTCTTTTAAAGGATTAAAGCATCAGCTATGCCAGTGCCTGCTATTTTAAGCCGGGAAAAAATCTGCTCAAATTGTAAAGCAAAGGATTCAGTGTTGCAACCCGTAATTATTATGGATTTTCTTCTTTCGGATGGAAAATATGATCTCATATGTCACCTCTGGAAATCCCATGCTGTAAGTATGTTTCCCTACATTTTTGTTACTTTTTGTTCCACTAGAATTTACATTTAAAACAAATGGAAAAAGATTTGGTAAATTCAGAGTACTTTTGAAGGCATCTGGAGAATCAACATTGTGTTATATTCTGTTATCTCCTTTATAACTTCGGGTTTGAGGTAGAGAAAAAAAACACCTAACCCCCCCCTCCCCACGCACACACACACACACACACATGAAAATTTTTTGTGCAGTGATAGCATCACGTTCTGCATCTTCTTGCCAATGCACTTTTCATCTCTTCTTTGAACACGACCAAACCATCTGAAACTTACCTTTTGATATTTTGAATTTCCAGGTCCAGTTTTTTCAAGGAATGGAACCGCTTGATCTTTTGGCAAATGAAGACTATTTCACAGAGGTACAGCACTATTTACAGCAACTCTGCCCTATAAACACAGACTTTAAAGACAAACCTTTAATGGAATGTTGCATATTCAGCTATCATGTGAAAAGAGAGGTTCACTATCAAATGTTTGATACTGTAGTGGTTTGAGGGCATCATCAACTCTTCTTGGTTATTTTCTGAGGGAAACCTTATCTCAAAGGCAGAGCTATAAAAATTTGTATTATTTCAATTCAGAAATACTGATTCATTTGTTTTGTTTGTTTGCATCATTTGTATACATAATGTTGAATTTATTTTTTTGTATTGGATTTTTAACACATATATGTTTTGAATTTAGAAAAAATAATTCCATAACTTTTTTTTCTAGTCTTCATTATAAATGAATAATGATAATAAGAGTTGTGTCATTTTCATTTTAATTGATGATTTTGTAGTTTTGTTTCCCAAGTGCAAATTCTGTTTGTGTCTTGAAAATACGAGTAAATCAATGTCATTTAATAAAGAAAAAAAAAAGGAAAATTCCTTGTCAATAAATTAGAATAATAGATAAATAGATGGATAGCTAGATAGATAGATAGATAGATCTATAGATAGATATATAGATAGATAGATCTATAGATAGATAGATAGATACATACACATACATACATACAAACATACATACATACATACATTTATATATTATATGAGTGTATATATATTTATATATCAAGGACTACAATATGATATGATGCACAGCTTCAAATTCCTGGCTCAGATATCAGAGGCCAAGTATTTTGCTGTTTCAGCGGCCCATTTTTATTTTAAGAACCAATATTACCACACTATTTCATGGAGCCAACTCTATGAAAAAATATTCGATGAACTAAGAGTGAAAGGCATAAACAGAATAAGATCATTGATTTTTAACAATCACTACATGATTCTATAAGCCTTTAATTTTGTATTATAATATTCACGAGTTAATAAAATAAGTACTATTTTGCCGTACAACTTCTTTCAAAATACGTGACAAATGTGTTTTGAGATGTATAAATGGATTTCTTCTTCCGCATAAGGATTTTGCTATTTATCTGGAAAACATCGCCCTGAAAATACACAAATGATCACTATTCCTGTGAGTGTATGCCTACCAGACCAGCATGTGGTAGTATTGTGTTTCCAATGTAGGCTACAATTCTCTTGTCTACCCTCAAGCCAGCTACTTGTAGGTCAGTTGTTGAGGATTGGCTGTTGAATCATTTTATAAAGAAACATGGAATAGATTCCTTTCCTTATTTCAATCTTGACAAGGAACTGCAAAAAGTTACAAGAATGTAGGTCTAGTTATATCTGAGTGATCTTGGTCTAGATCGAAATACATTTTCATGATCATCCCAAAGAAAATGAAATCAAAGTAGGCCTCGTGTGTGTCGTTGATTTGTTCAACAATTATGTGTTGCATTTATTTTGTAATGATATTTTTAAGCTAGAATATCTCTCATGATCTTATTCACCTGTGATACTGAGGCGATCTAGATCTAGATTTACAATGTAGATCTAGTTCTGTTTTATATCATATCTATGTGAGTTTGTTTTTGTTTTCAGAGTTTTGCTGATGTCATTTATATTATTAGCAACATTAATGTTGCTTTAGTAATATTATTTGCATCAAAACATGTTTGTAAACATCATGTTGTACTTGTATTGTGGTCTAATGAGAGAAAAGTACGCACATCGTGCTGCCTAGGAACTCTTGAAATTAACTTTCCACTGATTCTTTTTTTTTAGTTACAGTTTTCCATTTGGAAATCTTTTGCAGATGATTTATCCATTTTTCAAAAGTTGTCAAAGTTTCTGATTTCCAACCATTAATTTGCTGTTTCCTTTTATTTATTTATTTCTTTTTTTTCTCCTAAAGATTATCTATCATGAGTTCAAAATCATACAGCTAATTTCCTGAGCTTGTCGAAAATAAAATTAAGTATTGTACTTATTTAACTCTTTTAGTTCTCATTCCCATGAGGAGACATTACTTCCATCTCATTTATTCATTTTCAAAAGAGAGTCAATTTTTATTTTAGACCTAAGAATAACATTTCATCTTGTGTTTTTAAGTTTAAATACATATACTCTGAAATACAGTATAGATCTGCTATGTCAGTTTCACTGTCCTCAACTGTGAGGATGTAGAAGAAGCCTACTGTGAGTATTCCTCATGCTTGCAGTAAGAGGCTGCTAAGGTTTGAGTGAGAGCCTCTTCTCTTATCTGTCTTCTTCTGTCAGGCTCTCTTTTATGCCCTTAGAGGGGAGAATGAAGCGGGCATTATTCAGTGGCCATCCCCCATTCCTAAGCATTGCATGACCTAAAATATTATTGGGCTTACTTGCTGCCCAGATGGACTAAGTACTTTTGTACATAACGGGTGGTAGAAAATACTGGGTGGATATCGCATGCACAGTCTAGGGCATGGTAGCAATTGTTGTTCATTAGCTATGATTTTTAGATAGATGAAACTTTGTATGCTTGGTTTTTATTTGTAATGTCCACTTCCCTTTTCAGCCAAATCTTTTTCTGAGCTGAAAAAAGCTTTTTTTTCTACTTCTGTCCTCTCTCTTACTTTAGTTTAGCCTTTTGTCTTACTTTTTCTGTAAGATGACCTTTGTAGTCGAAAGTGCCCTAAAATGCTAAATATACAAATGAATACAGCATATGTTAAAGTGATGTATACAAGTAAAAAGGAGACTAAATTCGGAACGGATCACCAATTTCAAAATTCAAATAGTAAAATGAACCTCATTCATGGGAATTTTGTTTATTGTACCAAATACAGGTAATAGAAAAAATACAATTTATTTAGAATGAACTTCTTGAACAACTCAATTTTGGAATCAAACAAGAATGAAGAAATGAAGTATTTTTCAAACTCTGCCATAAAGACTCAATTACAATGTAAAGAAATTTCATGAATAAATCAATCAATAAATCTTTGACCTTTAGGAATAGCAAGAATGTGATTTATTGAACAATTTAAGTAATTGATCCAAGTGACCTTTGTTTCTCTATGAACAGGGACCAATGCGGCTCTTGAAGTTGTTGATTGTTTGACCACACTTCTCTGATGTATTGCCTTTAATCACAAGCCATACTTGTTATTTCAATTTCATCTATGTCTGGGGAGAGTTTCTATACACTTGATACTTTACACCCATTGGAAATAGTCAAGGGGGTTGAGGTCAAGTGAGTGGGCAGCCCAGTTGATTGCTGTCCATCTTGAAGAGGTTCATTTGCAATATGTGGTATGACAACATCCTGCCTGAACCACTGGTGTTTCATTCTGATGCCTCGTCTCCTGACTTAAGGAAGGAACCTTTGCACAATCACCCAGTACTGCTGTTTGTTCACAGCAATGGTGATGCCTTTTATCCCCAAAGAAAAAATGGCCGAAAACCACCTAACTATTCATGGCCTACCAAGCTGTAACTAGAGGATTCTGCAGAGGTCCCTGACTCATACATGCTGGCTTCTTAGTGCCCAAAAGATTTGCAATTTAAAGCACTCTGCTTGTGAAAAGGACTTTCATATTATATGTTGGTCCACCCTGGTGTTTCAATGATCTTGTGGCTGAACGAGCGCTTTTCAACCAGGGATTTTCTACAATGAATACCATCAAACCTGATCAGTTTCCATTCAAATCTCATCCCAGACCTTGTCTCAAACCAGTACTGAGCTACCTTAATGTTGACTCTTTGTGACAAGATAGACATCTTCAGTACTGGACAGTTATGTTGAAGCCTCTTGTGTGGAAATATTGTAAACATTTCTTCCTTCAGACGGACGACATTTAATTAGAGAGCTTTTGAGCGCTGATAAAAATCCATTATGGAAATGCTGAAATTTTGATTGTGAAAAGATTGAAATGCAGGTCAGATCTTAGCATCACATGTGAGACAAGTGTTCTCCATGAATGATTTTCAGAAATAACTAGTCAAACAGAATCAAACAATATATATGTTGAACAAAAACAAAAAATGGATGAAGTTCATTTCACTGTTCGAATTTCAAAATTCTGCTGAGTTGTTCCAGAGTTATTAAGCTTTTACATTGCCTACTTCATTTTGGGTGGCCCGGTAGCTGAATTCTTTGAGCGGCTGACTGCCATGCAAGGTGGCCCGAGTTCAAACCCAGCCGGGCAGTGATTTTTTGGGGCCCCCCTTGTTCATCCAACAGTATAAGTGGGTAGCTAGGTCTTTCTAGACTTGGTGGAAGTAAAAGCGGAGCCGTATGCTTAGTATAATTAGGGCGCCATCCCTAATTCCCCTATACTCATTCATTGGTATGGGACTAACTTTACTTTTTTTAAACTTTATTTTGAAACATACTGGATATCAACCATGCAGCAAATATGTTTGACATAATTTTATGTGTATGGAGGGAAATGCATCAATTATGACGAAGAAAAACATATTTTTAATTCATTTAAGTATATAAATGTTTATTTATGAATTTTTGTTGATACACATTTGAATCTCTTGTGACACTGGAACTGTGCTTTGACAAAGCATTCTATATATAGTTATTAAAATGATCTGTCAGTTTTATTTGAACACATTTGAAGAAAGTTATATTCAATAAATTTTACATTTGCTTTAACAATCCCAAGGTTTGTTATTTCTGAAATATGTAGAAACAATCATTTATGGACAATAGTTTGCATGTCATCAGAACTGAATAATGAATAAGAAAGGTTCTTAAGTACACAGAACAAATGTAAATCGTTGTTTTGTTGTGATGTTTGAAATACCGGAGAAAAACATTGAACCTTTTTATTTTTGTTTTGAATACACAGCGATCTGTATAAAACTTGGTACTTAGCCTTACATTGCCACCTATTTTAGACACTAACACATCCCTGCATTTGCCAGCATTTTTTATAGGACATGTAAGAAAATGACTGTAATAAGGGGAAAAATTTTATCTTCTAAACAACACAAGATGACTTCACAAAAAAATCACATCTTCTTAACAACACAAGATAACTTCACAAAAATCATATCTTCTAAAAGAGACAAGATAGCTTCACAAAAAAAATAATATCTTCTAATTCAAAACAAGATTACTTCACCAAAATCATATCTTCTCAACAACATAAGATTACTTCAAAAAAATTTCAGGATTGACTTATGAAGGATTGACTAACACTGATGTATCTGGATATACAAATGAGATCCAATATTCCCGACCTCAAAAAATCCTTGCATTGCCACTGCCCTTCTCCCTTGATTTAGATCCTTTGAGCAAAAGTACATTACAAAAGAAGGGAAAGCACTCCTGATAATTATTAGCTTTGTATTTTTCTGCGTTGCTTTACAATTTTGATCCATACTGTTTTCCACTTAAGTTGAATGTGACAATACCAGAAGTTTTTACTTTCGTTGAATGTGGCAAAATAAGGGTTAATAAGAACTTTTTTTCAGAGCAGTGACACATATGTACATCTTTGTAGAAGGAGATGGAATACTAATCAGCAGAGTCCAATATTGTATATTATCAGATATGCAAGATATGATGTTGGTAGTTTTGATCATAATCCTAATAGTTACCATACATGATACAACAAAATGCAAGAACTGTAACAAATAAGTGATAATCAGCATTCTGATAATATTAACATATATCTTTGAAGAAATGTCATTGCCTGAATGGAACATTATGGATTGCCAACAAAGCAACTTGTAGCTGTAAAAGTTCTTTTTTTTTCTGTTTTAAGTGACAACAATGTGTAAGTATAAAATAACAAGATCATCTTAGGCACTTCTGTGAGCTTGCAAATGAATATTTTTAGTATACTGGTAAGTAGAAAAGACTTGAAATGCTCAAAAGGTTTCATTTGCGTTTCATTTGTAATGAGATACAAGATGGACATGATGGCAGAGAAAGTGATTAAAGTACATGATTGGCAAGCAAATTTAATTCAATTTCAATAGAAATGGAAAAGTTTGGTGGGGTTGGGTGAGAACGGGGTGTGATTGGATGTATTGTATAAGTCATATCAGATTAAACTGCATGTAGATGGATTTATATTCTTGTAAAATCTGAATCTAATGGACTGCATTTTAGGTAGCTCTTGAGAGAAAATCCAGCAACATATATACTATTTCATCTGTTTATCGCCAAGGTAATTCTCACTGAACTGAAATAGAGTCAATCTATCTTACAGATTTTACCTATAAAGAAACAAAATAGAATCTTTCTGTACATCTTGGGTAATAAAATTTAGAGTTAGACAAGTGAGAGTGATATTTAATAACTCTTGTGAATTATTATAAGATTACACAAAGTGTGATGGATCATGCGGAGTATGTATTACTTGATATTGATTTTTTTTTGCTTTTATGATTGTTCAGAGTTATATTAAGAAAAGCAAATAAAATTGGTTTTCATTTTATCATTATCAATGTTCAAAGTCAATCTAATGAAGAAAGGGATTTTTTTCATGACTGAATTCGATTTTTTTTGTATTCTATGTATTACGGGTTCTAAAACTAATGATGCAATACGACTACTCTAAGAACAAGACCTTGTTAGGATAGAAATATTGTGCTGTTAGATGAATCGTACGTATAGATGGCTTGCAAGGAATGAGTATTTTTACAAAGGCTGTCTATCTCACCAATTCATTCCCACTCGCTCATTTAATGACCAATCAAATGCAGATCCACAAAAGCCATGGAAATGATCAAATCTAAAGACTTCCTTTCTTACCAAATTTGTCAATCAGGCAAAAAATCCCCTCATTCTGAGCAAGGAATGAATAGTCTCGTCGGTGAGGGGATAATCAAAGCCCAGTGAGTCAAAGTGACCACACAATAAATCAAGGAAAGTCTCTATCACCACATTGTTGAGGTGTGCTTCCTTGAGTTAATTGACCCATTTTTTGTTTCGTAACATTCACCAAGCAATGAAAGCCCTAGAACTCATATCAGTGTAAACTCATTGTTTTCCCTGTCGTCATATCTCTGCACCATATGCTTGGCTTTCTGGTGGGTAAAGACAAATCTTTTGTTAATGGCCTACTTGGCTGGACAGAGATCACTATTTGTTTTGTCCACATGGACAGACAATCATCTGGCAGATATGTACATATTTCTATCAACACCTGTTCAAAGCTGAGTTCTGTAGCTAAATCAGGAAAAGACAAAATGTAATGGGATGTATGCATTAAGTGGGAGGTCTATGAGCAAATGAAATCAATTTTGTCAAATTAGAAAGTAAGGCTTATTTTTAAAAAGTGCATTGTTAGCCAGACTGAGGCACGTTATTATAGGGCTAATTAATTTAGAAAAAATTTGTTTGGAAAAAAACGTATAGTTAGGTGGGCCATGGTCTTTGAAGATGTGTTTCAAAGTGCTATTACATGTACTGTATGTGAGAAAGTATTTTATACATGTGTGTATATATACATATGTATATGCTTTTTTGAGTGTGTATAATGTAGGTAAACACATATTTTGCCATTAGATGTATCCAACAACTTTGTGACATTTGAATAAAGATGGAGAGAGAGAGATAGTGTGTGTGTGTGTGTTTGGGGGAAAAAGGGAGGGGGGTGTGGAGGATGCTGTAAGTAAGTGAAAAGAATGAAAGACATCAAACTTGAAACATGAGGAAACAAAAATGTCATGGAAACATATGGGAACATTGATCTTGAATAATTTTAATTATTACAAAATTAAATCACCATTTGTTGGAAACAAAATGCAATACACGGGCAAGCAACTATTTGTCATTGACATTTAAAATGGGAAAAGTGAACATAATATTGACATGCAAAGAAATCGCTGTATGTTTACATTATATAGTTTTGGGTAGCTAAGAGGGCACATGGGGATGAAAAGTAGTTTACATGATTAAAGCACACATGACATGAATTACCGGTACGTATTCTTAAGATCACTTATAAAGCATAGCTCATTCATTAAAATATTATAGTGATTGATTGTGTGATAATAATTAAAACACTTTTCATCATCCCTAATTAAAAAAAAAATATTTTTCAACATTAGAGATACTTGAAAGTTTTAAAATGATCATATAAACACATAATATTTATACTATTTACTACATTAGCCATAATATAATATTCTGATGAATTTACAAAAATTAGAGACGTTTGGTCACTTGGTTGTTTGTACAGCCAGTATAGTATATAAGTTAGGGGTTTTACATTTTCATGCGTTGTAAAATCGCAAATATTTTAACAATTAAAAAAAGACATTACAAAACAGTATTTTATAACATTTAAGCGGGAGATTTCATCATGGCTTCATTTCATTTCATTGACACTTGATTTGGAATCATACTCTTTCCTATTGT
>JAOWAY010108863.1:0-17446 GCA_028565895.1 Goniobranchus geometricus
TTCCACCACAAAAAAAAAAAAAAAAAAAAAAAAAAAAAAAAAACCATCATGTGCACAGGCTCTCTATCACAGCCAACGACAAAATTGATTACAGAGATCTCACAGAAGGCCGACAAGCGTCGCAGGGGTTGAAGCTGCCAAAAGTTTCTAAATTGTCCTAGTAAAAGTGTCATTTTAAAGCACCCATTTCAACAAAAATCAAGATTTATAGCATGTCAGAAAATTACCAGGTATCAGGTCATTTTGAGTTGTAAGGATACAAAGAACACTCAAATTTTCAATTAAACTTCATGAACAAAATCAAAATATGCATAAGCCTATCTATTAATGGCATCTAAAAGCATTAAGCTTTCTTTTTGCCACATACAACACGCTCACAACGCTAAACAAAAACAACAAAAACATAAAGTTGGTTGAAAAGACTTAATTCTCTCTCTTGGGTGGAGGAATCTAGATCTAGGTCTAGGATCCAGATGTACTCCAAACTCTTGTGTAGGATATAGCTAGACTAGCTCTAGATCTGGAATCTAGGTGGCAGACTATCATTAAATCTAAATCCTTCTTTTCCTACTGACAATAAAACCTGCCTTTGCCACTGCTGGAACTAGACTAGATGTCTAGATCTAGATCTGATCTATATGGGCCGAGATTAGATCATACCAACTGACAATTTCTAAGCATTATAGACTTTAAATAAGGCCTAGACAACTCTACCATCATATGTCCAGCTGAATGAAATGAATGCACACCTATCACGATTGAGCGAGATTTCTACACAAGCAGGAAAAGTAAGGCATCATCGTATCAAATTTACATGGAAAACAGAATGCTCATCTTTCCACTGAAAGGAGATGGAAGAAGAGAACTTTTTGGGTGAAGAAAGCAAAAATATTACTTCATTGTACTCGTCCTTTTGTGCATCGTCTTATCCGCATTTTTATCGGGAAAGATTTTTAGTATCAAAAAAATTAGCCATCAGAATTTCCCCCAATTCTTTTCTCGAAAAAAAATTTCCCTCAGACTTTCCCCGAGATTTTTTAATTTCCCGGATTTCCAGGAATTCCTGGAAATGTGACATCTCTGGATTTAGAAAAAAAGGAAAAAAAGCCAAATAATATTTGTACACTTAATAAACCATTGATAAGTGTTACTGATTAAACATTAAAAAAAGGCTAAAAATTGCACCCTTTCCACTAAGCAGCATTTTATTGTTCTACCTTTCCAATAGTGCATACCCAAATCTGAGTTCTCATAGTCTACAATTCTCACAACACACTACTATATAATACAATATAGTACTGCCTATTTAAGCAATAAATTTAATCTAAAATTTACCTCTTCTTCAGTTGGATAAATAATGTGATGCTTAGTCATGACATGACGATCATCAGATGAATCTGGTCTCCTCATCTACAAGAAGAGAAAATATGCCATTTACAGGATGTGAAGCTCTTAAATGTTAGCAACATGTCCTTGTTTTTTAACTAATTTAGGGAGCTATTGTGGGTTCATCTTGATTCATTAGCATCCTTTCCTTGAAATACCATAGTGACAGCTGAAGACCCCGTTCTGCCTAAAATCCCGCTTTTCTTGGGAAACAGACTTTTTGCGGTATAAATTTGCCCCTTAAGATCTTGCCCCCTTCGCCCAAGATCCCGCTTTTTTGAGATAGTGGTGTGATCAATTAGATGAGGTGTCAACAACAATTTTTTCTCACTTTTGTTTTTCGTCTCGGACAAAACTATAAGAGGATTGTAGCTAGCCACATGAGCACAGGTAAGAGTTAACTGGTCACCCCACCCAGTTAAGGTGTAACTGAAAGGCGCTGTGTCTGGTGGGAACAATGAGACCAAATGGCAGTCATCGACTGTGCATGGGAATATATGAATGGGCTATTGCTCTGCATCACTGGACTGGTTTAGTTACTTTTAGTTACTTTGTGGGTTTAACGTCACTTTTCAACAGCGACGATGCTATTTTGACCTGTTTCTGTGCTGCCACACGTGAGCCATAAGGTATAGGACAACTCGAATGACTCACCCAGTCATAGTATACTGACACCGGGCCGGCCAGTCTTGGTACTGTTCTCATAATGCTGAGCGCCAAGCGAGACAGTTACTGAAATGCCAATTTTAAAGTACTAGGTATGATTCGGTTGGGATCGAACCCATGACCACCCACTTCCGAGGCGAACACTCCACAACTAGGCAATCGGATCGGTTACTGGAGTGCGACAATGTCAATGGGTAGACTTTAAATTGGGATGGGCTTACTTTATGTCATAAGATTAGAGAACAAATTTAATTGAAATGTTCGTAATTGACCGCTTGAAAAGGAGCGGATTAATGCAATGACGGTTTTAGATTCACAACGCAACTTATAAATATGCCATTTGCGTGGGAGTTTATTCAAAACATGCAAAGCAAAGATATGCCTTGTGATTGACAGGCTGAAAACAAACTGTCTTCTTTAAGTTTGATTACGACCACGCCTCTAAAGGGGTTTGATGCTGATTAGGTATGATTCTGCATCACACATGACACTTTTGTATGAGCTATCTCCTTCGCCGCCCGCCTTAAATCCCACTTTTTCATTTTCCCAAGGGACAGGATGTTAGGCGGTCACTACTGTACAATAATTATAGAGCTTTCAAAATTATTGAACTTCTTACCTTAATCAAATTTTTTGAGAACTATGTTTACAATAAATCTAATTTGTTCCCATTTCTTTCCCCTTAGGAAAAAAAAATGTAACTGAATATTTTTTGTTACATCAATCACTTTCTAAAGAGATAACAAATCTACAAGATATCAACAGAAATGTAACTCGACATCTTTTTTCTTTCTCGATCACTTTATGAGTAAACGACAATCCTGTTCTTCAAAATTTCAAAAAGGCAATCTGGCCCTGAAAATTATCTGACAGAAAGACAATGTTTTAACAATCTGTTAAGTTCATATATTGTTTCATTAGCAAGACATTGACCATAGTCAATAAGACACAAGTTGAAAGAGAAGTTACAAATTGCAAGAATCTTAAGGGGGAAGCACCTCCTGAAATTGAGTTTGGGCTTAAAAACATCATTTTTTAAATATTGGCATTTCTGATCAGTTCAACTGCCTTGGAACATAATATCACTCGTGGGTTAGGTGACATCGTTCTCATGTAAATCAAGCCTTTTGTCAATAAGGGCCAGTATGTTATGTAAACACCATTGCCAACTTTTCAATCATCTAAATCATTACCACCCATCGAGGGCGGGTTTAGATCCATTCATTTCATGTCAGAGTCATCTCTCAGCATTTCACTTTGCTCAAGCTATTGTGCACAAGCCAATGCCTATTTTTTGCCTTTAGCATTCTATACTGTCACCTATTTTCTAGACATGAAGGTAAAGTTGCAGTGTACAAGCAAAGACCTTCCACAATTTTAACCGTAAAGCACAGTGCTGGGTTTGACACATGATACTATGGCCACAAAATGGAAAAAGTCACAGAATGAACATATTAAAGGAAAAGACAAGTAGATGCCCCCCAATAGGAGGCAAACGAGGGAGGTCCAGCCTACCAAACAGGCATGTTCTAAGGTATGTAGGCAGGTTTAAAACGCTTTTTATGAGCACATGATTACAGTAAACTTCCGGTGCTGCTTTCTCAAAATGTACTTTTTGAAGCCTTACAAATATGTCCTAATTTTACACCAATCTACATAAAATTGGGCACGATTGCATGGTTTTCCCTGTTTGTCTTACAGGTTCAGGGGGAAAAAAAAATTACTTGGTGGTGGTGGGCGTAGGGGTTGGAAAAAAACAAGACCAAAACAACTAGTTGTTTACAAAAATTTTCTAGAACAAAGTCTAAAACTGATAAAAACAAGTCCATGCAGCTTTCTTTATTTGTAAATAGACAATGTGTGTACAAAATTCAAGACATATATATTGAATGGTAATTCAGTTATTTGCTTTTGAAAAAACAGTACTTTTGCGAAGCTCAAAATCCACTACGGCGTTATTTCCAAGGAAACTTAGAAAATCATTTTTTTTACCACTACGTCCACCAATTTTGGCTTGCTTAAACCAAACATCGAGGTTAAAATTACAGTATTTGTAACAAATTTCAAAAGGGTCTCCAGAATCCCCCACCCCCCCCCTCCCGATCCTTTACTTAGAATGATATGGTATACAAGGAAAAGACACTACTACAAACCATTGGTGGCATGGGGAAAGGGCCACGCATCATGGGCCCAGCAGGACCAAATCTTTGCCACTCCATGAACTCTGGTGGCATGGGGCCTCCCATCATTTCCATGCGACGATGACCCCAGTATATCTCGTCTTCCATTCTGAAGGGTTTAGAAAAAAAGAAGACAAATGATTATACTTTTTCCTTTTTTTATTTTTTTTTATTTCACAGAATGGATTGAGTGGGCTAATGAAATATATCAATGGCAAACACACGTTGCTTTATTCAATTTATACAATAAAGGTCTGGATGCTCTATGCATTCTTCTAATTCCTCTATTGTCTTCTTGCTAAAAAGAATTTTCATCTAGGTCCTAAGGCAAAATACATTTCAGCTTTGTTCAAACATTAGCCAAATGTCCACACCTGAGTGGTAAAGAATTAACCAGTTAAAATCCAACATCAATTTATCTTATTGACTTGATAGGGTCTTTAGCCTTTTTCAAAACCATCTAGATCTACATTGTTGAGTCTGGATCATACTGAAATTTACAACAAAAAAACAAAACAAAAAAAAAACAACATCATCACAATCAGTACAGAATCAAATGCTCAAACACAATTTTTACGCTTTATTGTAAGATAAATTTTGCTGAGGAAAATTTACTATATAAATACTGTCTTTAGCAATAACTAAGTTAAATCCCTTCAACTGCAAGTTTCATCTTTGATGAGTTTCCATTTTCAAGATAGAAATCCAAGTGCAACTAACAACAACATGGTCTATTTAAAATAACTGATACTCCTGAAATCAAGTAGGAGAAAAGCAATAGCTGCCCCTCACAATAGAAAGATTTTACCTCCAATAAATATTTGTTATTTATACTTGACAACAACAATTTTAATCTGCATGCATTAGCAGCTTCAGAATTTTAAATGTGTCTACCTCATTTCTTCTCGAATGCGCTCCTGCTCTTTTCTTCGCCATATTTCTTCTTTATGAGCTTGTCTTCTCATTTTGTCCTCCTGAAGTTTTCTGAAGCGGATACTAGGCTTGACCTCCACCTGCAAGTTTGGGTCAACTTTTTTCTTGAAAATAAAAAATAAAAAGAGGGGGCAGGGAAAGCAAATAATGATTAATGACAAGTACTCATTATAACACAATGTATGTTTAACATAAGTCTATTACATCCAATGTAACACATACATAGATTTGTACATTTATGAATCCATGTCTTAGTCCCTTTCTAAAGTGGCCACTTGCCACTAACAACCACTTTTCTCTATGACCTGTAGTTAACATGATGCATAAGCTCAAATTTATTAAACATATTCATATGAATATTTCAACAAAGAACATTTCTCCTCCTTACGATTTGACTCCATATGGATCCAATTTCTTTTCAATAAACCTACCAGCGGCATTAAGCCAATCTAATGACCAAAAGTCTGGGTAATTATGAAACAGAAAGGTATGTAGTGTCAAAATGGGTGGGATGTTTTATATTCAAAATATAATTTTTATCTCCAGACATTTTCTAGAAGTTATACAAATAATTTACTTTATACCTTGTACTGCAGCCTGTGGCGTCTTCCCTTCAAGTGCATTTCCTTTGCATTTGGATCATTAAACTTACAATCACACAATTTGCAGTTAAAGCTTACAACTTTGCCGATGTCATTTCGAATTTCCTCTATGTATTCATGACCTAAACACAAAGGAGGAAGAGGACAACAAGCTTTTTAATGTACTTTGAAACCAAAAATGATGAATTTACCCTTAACTTGCTTAAACTTTTTGGGCATTATGTCATAATTGAGAATATTTACCAACAACTGGTACCTTAAGGGTGAAAAAAACCCCCAACTATTTGACAAGTATTCATGCGAATTTGATCACATTTTCACATGGGCTTTATAACTGAAACTGTTCATGCAAATAAGGTTGTGTGACCATAGCAATATTTTGACCGACATACCTAGTTCCATTTTTGGATATATGTTATCAAGATAAGTTGAATGTATGTATAAAAAAAAAACAAAAACAACAACCAACAAACAAAAAAAAACACCCGCTGTATAAAGATTAATCACAAGCACGTTATAGCTGTATCATTAAGAAGAACATAAAAATAGTTGAGTAGTCTAAGAGAATTTCAAAGAAAAATTAATAAAGGAGATTATAGCTTGTAGGTGCTGACAGATTGTAAGTAAGAAAGCCTGGTTTTCATAACTTCCAGTTAATAATACATTGGTTTGGTGGTATTTCATAAGTCTAATTCTACCCTTTTAAAAAGCTTTTGGCATTTATTCGCGCTATCTGGCACAAACTGAAGAAAAAACCTTTTCATTTCCAACCATAAAAAAATTCCATCATGGATCTTTCATCATACAAAAACCACTGCCAAATACATAAGCTTTCTTTGTGAATTCTGACATATTTATCAAATTTGTTTGTTGGCTATTGTCTCCAATCTTCTTCCAGATTCCTGCCTTCAGAGTAATCCGACATCTCCCTGATCTCTGTATTTCACTATCTCTAATGCACAAAGCCTCTCTGCTATTATGATCATTAAAGTCAAGGTGAGCACTTAATCTATGCTTTAAGTCAACACTCAAAAAGCACCATTTTCAAAGTGAAATAGAATGAGTTACCACTATGAATGAAATCATCGTCGTTAGTGTACTTAAGCACTGATAACATTTACTTTGACAGAAGGCATTTTTAAAGTCAATATGCTGACTTTTCCCATTTTAATGGCATAAAGAACGAGATTTGTCCTTTTAACTCATCTGTTATGATTTCAACTGATGGATGTTTCAGCTTCAGGCAATCATAACAATGATTAAAATAATTTCATTCATTTTATCTAAGAAAATAAAAAAAGAAAGATGCACTACCTAGGACCAAACCATTTAAATTAATTAAACTGCAGGCTCTTTCTCGACATAAATTAATATTTATCAAGGGCCAATTTCATATATGTCCAAAAGTAGGCATACCAACTGGTGTTACATCCTTTTCATTAGATGCAGCAGCGTCGTCTGTGAAAAAAAACAATCACAAAAAACTGTGAAGCCTTAACTAAATCCTCTTCTGAAATCAACTAACCAATCAAATTTTTATTTTTAGACAAGCATAATAATTGGTTCAGAGTGACTTCCAGTGTATATGTTGCAACAAGAGTTCCCTGGTATTCTAATAATCATTTGGTGGTGAATTTCTGTGAAGTTTTAAATATTTGTCTAAGCACTTAAGAATTTGATGAAAATTTACATACGAAAAAAAAAAAAAAAGTCAAAGACACAAATACAAGAAGTGGAGATTCCTTCAGATACTTTTTGCTAATTTTGTGACTGAGTTATTAATTGATCCTGCCATATGAAAGCAAGAGAAATAGTGGAATAGAAACATCCAAACAAAATTTTTAAAAAAACCAACCAAACATAAACATGAGCTCATCCCTACCAAATCTAGGCCACAGACAAAAACTTTTACGTGAAATCGAAACCAAGATTGCACAGCAATATGAGCAACAAAAAATAGCATCTGCCTGGCCTGATCTATCTAGAAATATATTTACAAAACCTACAAGAACCTACGGAATAAAATCAATCATTGAAAAGATTTACAGGTTACAGCTCGTCCCTGAATGCCTGCAAAATTGAAGTTTAGGTCTAGTCCAGTTCTCTGAATCTTGTCCATATAAAGGACCAGAGGAATTCTTTGTACGCAACATAAAGTTCTTTACTTAAACATTTATTTAACAAATCAGTGTCTTTTTTTAATTAGCATTATACATAGCAATACATTTTGCATAAAGCAGTTAAAAACATGGTAAGTACATAGTCTGTCAGCATTACGTAATAAATGAAATATTACCATCATCGTCAGAAAGTGCAGCGGAGGTGTCAGTCGATGTAGCAGGTGGTGCTGCCACTGTTGTTGTAGCAGTTGTAGTAGTTGGTGCAGGTGTGGATGTTGCTTCAACTTTGACCTCCCATGTCTTTGTTCCAGTTGTCTTCAGTTGTGTTCCACCTTTAAATAATGAAAGTGGATGGCATATTTTGTAAAACTTTATCACTTTATGGATGAACAAATTTTAAGCATTCAGTGAGCCTATGAAAAGTTGTAGGCATTCAGTGTGCCCATGAAAAGTTGTAGGCATTCAGTGTGCCTATGAAAAGTTGTAGGCATTCAGTGTGCCTATGAAAATCCATTTCATGATTTTATCCGAACCCAGAAATATCAAAAAAAATGCACAGGTTTGCATTAGTAAAAGAAACAAAATTTCTGCTTTTCAACTAATGACACACGTTCCTAGACAGCAATGGCAGGTTTATTTGAAGAAATAAAAGAAAGTCAGACAGACATGTAGACATTTATTCCAAGAGGCATAAAAGCACACCTGGCGGACAGAAAGTCAGGGATATGAATTGTTAAAATGCTTTTTTTTTTTTAAAGTGAAGTCATCATCTTTATAATTCGGTCATCCCAAAACAAAGCCAATCAAATATGCTTGGACCAGAAAATCTACATCATAGATTTATTTGAAAAATGGCATGTTTAGGTCTAAGTGTAAATGAATTATACAAGTTAGATAACAGACGCAGTTACTTCACTCTCAAAACCTCTTAATTAATACAGATCTTCGCCGGCAATTTTGGTAATTTCGCATTCAAGCTGAACACAGGATAATTCAAATTCAACACTTGGTTGTTCAAATACAACATATTTACAGTATGTTTGTTTGAGGTTTCTTCACTTTATTCTTGTTTGAGGTTTCTTCACTTTATTCTGCAGGGATATGGATCTAATGTAAGGAGATTGACAAATCTTAGAAGACAGCAACCCACACGTTGAAAAGCCCTGTATTTAGCACCAAATTTAATCAAAAACATTAACTTTCATAGGATCTAGTTCAAGCTTAATGACAACAAAATTCCATATATAGACCTATATATCTATGATTCACCTGGATTCACATCCAAATCATTTTATTCATCTCTTGCCAGAAATTTCTTTTGCTCATATACAGTACAAGTTAAGACAATAAATGAAGCACATGAAAAATAAAGAATATTAACCTAACATATCCATATATTTTAAACACAAAATATCAAAGTTCATCAGAGTACCTGACTTACATACATACACAGGCACACACACATCCTCTCCATTTCTTTAAAAAATATTCTTTCTAAATATATCAAAACTAGTAATGATATATGCATCACCTTATGATATATATAATAATTGATGATTTGGGTGAAAACATAATACATATTATATTTCATGACATATAATAATAGTGCAATAAGTTCTGTTAGATCTCAATTCATATTTTTTAACCATGTTGATAAAGCAACAAATGAGTGTTTAATCTTTCTGTTTTTGATTTTTTTTTATGACAGTATACTACAATCAAATTGGTTTCAAAAATTTCAGAGGCAATTTTATTAACACTTTATGCCCTACAGATCCATATCTATACAGAATAAACATGAACAAAGGCTAGATGTGCACAATTGACCAGTGTCGAATTTGTATATGCAATTGGTGAATCTGAAGGACCAGGTGTCCAATTTGAATGCCCAATTGTCGTATCTGACTGGGAAACCTATACTCTGCCTAGGCCTATCACACCATTTTGAAATCAACCCACAGATCCAGAGATTTTGGCATGCTTTATCCAATAAAAATCTGGCAGTGATTCATAGCTACCTCAGCTTAAACAAAGCATTAGCATTGTCATACTTCTCTCTCATAGATTTTTGGACAGTGCTCATGATTATTTCTATTCAATACAAACATTCCATTCCCCGTAAGCCTACAATAACCTTTTCTTTATTTTCTTTAGACATTCTAGAAAGGTAAACCTATTCAATTTTCAGTAGTTTTACAAAGCAATACCCCGCAAAGTTTTCTTCAACAGGTCTGAAAGATCATGGCTGTCGTTCTGAAAATATTTCTGCTTGAATTCATTAAAACACAAAATACTGAATACCATGACTGCATACCCTAGACTCTTAACTTGTCAATGATACCGTTAAAAACTTAATTCTTTAAGGTAAAGTTTCATAAGCTTAATCTTCACGTACCAACAAAATTGATTTTTGGAGCAGCTAAAACTTTTTTGGAAGCAGTAGTTGACTGTACAACAACAGACTTGCTGACTGTGGGCTTTGCTGCTGCTTTACTGCTAGCAGTTGTAGTTACCACTGGATCAGTTGACGGAATGGGTTTTCCAAGCTTAGTGTGCAATTTCACCACCTGTATTAACAAAAAATTTGCTGAGATTCGAATAGTGCTATATAGTGAATGCTCACATGTGTCTACTGCCAACAATTGACGTAAAAGTAGTTTTTATTGAAAATTGCTTTCTTTTTTTAATCTCCATTCGCTTGATTTGAAATAAATTCTAAACTAAAACAATGGCTATGTTTCTATACCATAAAAATGTCAAGCCCCTGTACTTCGTTCTAATTCATATTGCTGATTTTTCTCATCATTACAATAAAAGCACTAAACTGCTGAAGAATCCAAACGATAAAGCAATAAGAAGAGCAGCTCAGTTAACCCCATTGTATCTGCACAGGCATTATTGAAAATTCTATATTTTCCTCTACAATATTATATAAACCAACCTTCTGATGTTTAGCACCCCGAATATGAGCAGCATAAGCATCATGACCAGTACATGTTACATCACACAGTTCACATCTCATTTGATTATGAGGTTGGCGTCCAGTTGGCTGAGAAGCTTTAAGGGCAGCTTCTTTCTTCTTATGCTTTTGTCCTTCTAAATGCTCTCTGTAGGTCTAAAGGGTAGGAAATTGATACCACCAATATGTGAAAGTTTCTGTTTCATTTGCTTAAATAACATAATAAGAATATTATGTGAACAGGCTTTAAGAATTGTTAAAAAGTAAATCATAAAATATGACTTTTACAACAGTACAACTTTCCATTCATTTTTATCTTTTCATGTAGCTTTTTCTCTCACTTTTCTAACTTAGAGAACTGCTAAGTTAATTTAAAAATCTACACAAAATTCTCTCAACATTACTCTCAGTATACACTATTTAATGAGCCTTAATCACATATATGTAATTTAATTTAGAGGTTTATCTTTCTTAGTTCTACCTTATTTTTGTCACACATGATCATCAAAAAGAATCACATTTTATTTTCTATTCCCTTGATGATTTGCATAATTTTCTTTTTTTTCTTTTCTTTTTTTGCAGTGCATATATAAAACGGCACTGGGTGAAGTTTGTAAACAAAGCAACAATTATATTAGAGATGGGCTCAAACATACATAATATAACAATGCTCTTTCTTATAACCTATTAAATCAATGCCTCCCACTGAGCAAACGTGACCAAAGCCTTCTTCATTGCTTACTTATCTTGGTGAATGCTTTGTCCTCCACAAATCTAATTTCAAAAACATTTGCCAACAAATATATTCAAAGTTAAACAAAACTACCTGTGGCCCAGCACAGCTAATCTTGCAAACATCACAATAATGCAACTGAGGAGTTTTAGGCGGCCCCTTGGGTTTGGCTTTAAAAGCAGGTGTTCCACTTGTTTTCTTAAGCATCCATGTGGATGTCCCAGTTTTTCCCTGTTGCTGTTGGCTGTAGTAATTTGTGGCAGCAGAGAACAAAGCTGCATCATAACCTGAGATGTAAAAAAAAACAACAACACACAATGAGGCAGTATATCAAGACATTAATTTATTTTCAAATTCTTCCTACCAAATGTATCAAAATTGAATTTAAAGACAGATTCCGGAGGGCTCAGAAACAGTGCATCATGCAATCTCTCTGACACTCCACTGCTGTCTCCTCATCTCCCCAAGAAGCATACAGCAGAGTTTGTGGTCCATCATACAAGCAATCCTTAGCATGTTCTGCTTGCTTTAGATGGGCACTTAATTAAATAAGTCAAGTAAGTTGAGACTTAGCTGTAGCAAAGTCCCATACCTAAAAACACAAGACAATGACTTTGTGGTTAAAGGAACATAATGGTGGTTAGAGGATCAGATAATGCCAGAGGAACAAACCCATCACCTCACCTTCCAAATCTTGACAGGGTAATAGTGCATGAAAATTACTGAAAATCGTCAGGCAAAATAAAATTTGATTACTAATATTACTGACTTCTTGGTTTAAGACAAGAAACCTACTTATAAGTAGTTGGCATAATGGCACCCCCCCCCCCCCCAATCAATTATTTATGTATGAAACAGTATGCCACAATCATGATACCATACCATATAACTTTTTCTTTCCAATTAAAAAAAAACGTTACCAAAGTAATTTATTAAGTCCATAACTTGACACCAAACCATGATAAACATTTTACTTCACGCAGCTGAACTTGAAAGTTTGCTCAATGTAAGACCTAAGACAAGATCTAGATCAAATTAAAACAATTTAAATGATTATATAATTGTTTGAAAAACATAAAATTTTCCTCTTTCCAGGATAAACCTGCTTCATTTCAAGTTTGCTTCATGCACGACTGAGCAGAAGATATTTAAAAATGTGTAACTTACTTGATATACTCGTCTGAGGAGTGGTAGTTGCTGTATATCCACTTGTAGAGTAGGTTGTGACAGTGGGTGTTGTTGAAGAGTATACATAACTTGTGCCAGTGGACGAGGCTGGAAGAGCCTGTGCTTTGGGAGCCACTGCAGTCTGGCGTGGAGCACCAGCAAAAGTTGCTCCAGTGCTAAATGCCGGCTTGGCTGTGAGTAAAGGAGTGCCAACTAAAAGATGACATTATCAATATGATGCAAAGTCGAGATTTAAAGTGTATAATGTACAAGGTGGATATTGAAAATAGTAGGTGGCAATGTTTTTCTTTTTCTTTAATTTCTATCTTTCAGAAGGAAGTGTCTATAACACAGATCTAAGTATACATATTATAAATATACATGTCATGCCATTTGGTAAGTTGGACAGTGGCACAAAAACTGAAAACAGATTCCCTTAATCAGATAATGAAATGATCCAGTTAATATTACATTTTCTTTTTCATTTTTATGAATGACATTTCTTTGGTGTTCTCTTTTCATGCAACTGACTGAAGACCCAATGTTTTCAAAGCCAGGTTTTTATTTTTGAACAATATTCTTAAATAATACAGTACAAAACATTTGTTGGCAGAAACTGTGATGTCTAGTTAGAATATGGGCTATGAAGATTGAAGGTGTACATTTGAGACATTTATTTTTATTGAAATAATATTTGGTACCATATATACAAATGTTTAAATTTCCATTTAAGAAAAAATGAAGAAAATTTAAAATATCAAATTATTCACTCTACTAATGGAAACTTCTAAATCTAGAAAATATCCATTATCAGAGCTCAGATCTTAAGTTTAAAAACTAAAAGAAATTCTAAGATACTATAATGGACTAATACTGCTTGTGTTGCAAAGGATATCAGCATCTTGAGTAATTGCGAGCTATAAATACATTCTGGATTAGAAATTCATCAAATTGTGTCCATTTCAAACGTATTTGTTTTACCATCAGTTAATGCTTCAAAGCATCCTGTCATATTCCCCAGTCTTGATGCATCATGAATTGTTTGTTTTTTTTATTTGTTTTTTAATCTACAGTATACAGCTTTGCCAATAGATTTTGAAATAATAACACAAGACTTTAAAGAGATCAAGACTGATAAATTTCATTCCTGAACTCTTCTCCTCCAGCTAAAGGGAAGACTCTTGATCTTCCTTTAAGTGATCTTTTCTAGTTTTAAATTGCTTTCATTTATGGTGAATATATAGCTACATACTTTTCATATTAGTAAAATCAAATTCCTTCTAATTGCAAACACACTGCACTGTTTCCCATCCTCACAAATTTCAGATGAGCACAGCAGAAACAGATTTCTAGATCTGGATATCCTGATTTTGATAATGAGTAGATAACTAAGCTAAATAAACTGGACAACTGACAGAATGCTAAAAGTAAAAGACAACAAAAAACAAAAACAAAACAAAAACAGCATCAGTGAAGAAAACTTCAAGTAGAGGTTAAATCATACAAGAATTGGTCAAATGACTGATCTACAAAGCACTTAAGACTATCTCACCCCATTCCCTTGGAAACAATTTCCAAATTTGACATATATCTATCTCTTACTGGTGTGTCACATCATTCACTCACTGGTTGCAATTGGCACCCTTCAGGTAGAGCAATCTTCAGAAGTACCAAATGCACTACAGTAGGACGTCTTTTATTGGGCCTCAGGGAATCGGGAAACCCAGGAAATCCGCATGAAATTCCAGGGAACAGAATTTTCTCGATACATTTTACACCCATAATCGGGACAACATATTGACAAATCAGCCCGATTATGTCAAATGCTTTCTTAATCTTTAAGAAGTTTAAAGTATATTATTTTACATTTTCACCTTACATATGAACAAGACAGTCTGTAGTATGAGACAAAGAAAAGAAAAAAGAAAGTTGTCTTGACAATGACAAATCAAGAAGATGCTTACCATCTGGACTAAGTTAGCAGACCCTTGCAATGATGACAGTCAGCTTATGTCATGAAACAATGGAATGAACTAAGGATATGACCTCATACAGTGGACAATAAAGCTGCATAATGAAGTCTATTGCCTGCCCAATTGCAATCGCTGCTGACGTCTGTAATTGTGATTGATAGGCTGTTTCCAACCAGTCTGTCACCTGAATTCTTATGACTAACACTAAAAGTTTGTAAAGTAAGTCATATTGTCTTCCTGGGTGGTCAGTGTTCGAAATGAATGTTAGGGGGAGAGTAAGAGTTTTCCACCTAAACAGACTGATCAAAGAACATGTATTTCTTAGACTCAAATGCAAGGATGACACTTCCAGTCGTCTGAGTTTCACCCTGGGAAATTGATAAGATTTTTCAATCTCCCAGGGAGATCCTACTGTGAAACACCAACACAAAAATAGATAGGAGAAGAAACATAACACATCACTTTCTAACTAAATGACACTCACCCGCTTGAAATTGGGGGTCAGTAGTAGCAGTATATGTGGCAGCAGCAGCTGGCTGATAGTAAGCTTTAGTTTGGTCATAAGTAACAGTAGGCTGAAAAGATATAGCACAGCCATACTAATAAACAACAACGAAGTGATGACAAATAAGAAATCACTGTAATATTTACTGAACCTTACCTCCTAACTGCCGATCATTATCGTGAATGTATTGAAAAGAAAAAACAGATTATCAACTGATCTTATCCTATTATAATGTGTGACAGGAAAAGCAGACAGGTAAAAATAACATTTCATTTCCATGAAAACAAATAACGAAATTGCTATTTTAGGCAAAAAACATAATGGCAGTTAGGTGGCAAAACAACTATTCTTGCATACATTATCTTCAAAGTTTCCAGCAATATGGTTCATTCCTGACTTGTTCTTTTAAAGGTAGGTAACAGTTTATACCCTTCAATTTATGACAGAAGGATTAATGAAAGACTTTGAAAAGCCTCATATTTGTTTGAAGGAGGAGAATAATGAAGGTGTACGTGCTTGGGCACACTATTCCACCTTTGACAGCCACAGTGAGAGACAATCTATATTACATATAAAGCTCACAAAACAAATCTATCAAGAAGCTTTTTTTATTAATGAGTTCCATTATCTGAATCCGAAACATGGATATATCCTATTCAAGACCAATCTTTCTATTCTGTGCAAAGCTGGGTATGTGTAAACATTAAAATATAGATATTTGCTCAACAATTATAGGTTATCTTAATCATTTTCAGTCTGATTCTCTTTGATTGTACATGGATATTTTCTTGGAACATGAATCAAACATTCAGTAAAGACATGACATTGCCTACAAAATTCTGCTGCAATGTCAAGGAATACTTGACTGAAAGCAGTGTGTCGCGGTCCAGTGCTCAGACTATTGCCTCAGCTGATTTTCTGATCTTAGATGACAATGCCTGCCACTTCTTTCTATCTTGCACTATGCTAGTTAGGCAATCAAGGCCTCCTTTTGATTGCAGTGTCATTGAATTTGAAAGCAAAGCAGATCTTACAATTGTTAGGGGTGTAGTTGGTCTTCCTTGATCCGATAAACTACAGACCCTAAATTCACCAAATTTGTCATGAAGGTGGCAATGGACACAAGGAAGATAGAAGAAGTTTATTAGGAGATCGTCGACTGAGAGGGGACATTTTTTTTTTTTTGTAAAGCGTTTAAAAAAATGCAAAGCCACATAGGACCTCTTCAAATTTTTTTTGTTATTTAGGACCGAGATCCAGTTTCCGTAAAATTGCTTCATTTACAATCCGCGATCTGGTTTCCGGTTTGGCGGCTCCTTTGAATATTATTACCGGTACATCGTCAGTTGTGAGTCCGTCTCAACTCCTCAACGTTGAACACCCTCACAGGAGACATGACCTTTTCTTTTTTTTTTCTTTTTTTTTTTGCCCTGTGAACTGACATACCAAAGGCTACTGTAATAAAAAACAAACAAAAAGAAGGTGGGGGGCTACTGTTGAGTATGTATGATGTATCAGAATAATGAAATAACGTATAATGTGACGTATATTTGTAGTTATATGACAAACAAGTTATATTGATAAACAATCAATATCTTACTTGGCCAGCAATGGATCCACACGTAATAATGTGCACAGGGAAATCTTATACAGGTGAGCAACTTAATGGTGTTGTTTGTTATTGTTAGAATGAAGCTTTAGAGGGGGTTATAATGGACATATTCTCATTTAAGGTGAAAACTAATTTCTTTTTCTTCAGGTCATATAAGTAATTCTTTATATATCTTTTTTTTTTTTTGTATTGCAGGTGATAACTAGCTCAATCTCTTTCAGGTGATATGTTCCGATTCTTTATCAAAACGTCCAAACCGCTCATCGAACGGGTATCCAGCTAGTAGATTCAATATTTTTACAAGATATCTGATGTTCCATGTTTTTCTCAAGGAATATTGACAATGATTTGATTTTGTTTCCCTGTATGATGATAAAGCTGAATGTGACTTGTGACACCATATTAACAGCTAAACTGAAGCAGACTAATCAAGTTCGAAAACAAAGCTGTATTTTACTATGATCACAGTAATTGTGTCTGGTACAAAAGCCTCTTCAATCAAGCTTTTCTGATAAAAACTAGACTGCAGGACAAAAGTCGTACATACAAAATAGAGCCATAGACAGACCTGTAAACGGCCAATGACATAATTGCCTGACCCTCCCCCCCC
>JAOWAY010108864.1:0-11000 GCA_028565895.1 Goniobranchus geometricus
ACCCAGACTGAGATGGCAACCGGCTGAGAATAATATCAGTTTTATTCTCAGCCGGGCTGAGAATAACGGCAGCCTTAAGAAATTCAGATATTGTCTTTTACGGAATGGCTATTGATCAGTCTCCCTGATCTGTAAGCCCTTAACTATAGATTGGTTTTGCTGAGATATAAAGCTTAAATCATGGTCCCTCATCCTCTCAGGTTTTATGATCATTATCAATTCATTCATAGGCAAATCCATCATGCGTAACTCAAGGTAGAATATGTCTCAATATAGGTCCACTTCTACTTTGTAAATAATCTATGACTTTTGATTCTCTCTATTCCTCTGTCCTTACTTGAGCTTTGAAACAAATTTATGGTGTCCTACAGCTCTGAATTCATGATTATCAGTTATGAATCTCATGGCATTCTCCTCAACCTTCTCCAGTCCTTATTTTGAATTTTTCGATATTTTTCAATCTATAGTTAAGGGCTTATAGATCAGGACCCAGCCTCTATTCTAAAAAATAATAGGCTTTTACAAAGGCTTTATATTGTAGCACTCTTCCACTTAAGGCTTAGAGGGCAGTGTAAAACGATGAATTTGAACAAACGCAGTTATTTGCCTTCTACAGAAGAAACTTTTGTTTTGTTCTTTATAGAAGTTTGCTTTCGATTATTACCCATTAGGTACTTTTGACTCATAAGTTTCAGATAACATTTTGGTGTGTATTTTTTTCTTTTATTGGATTCTGTTTGTTAGTTCTTTAAATAAATACAATTTGTACATACGAGATTCTGTCATCCATTTTTCTTCCCATTGTTAGAGAGGATCTTAAATTTTTGTAGAAGATGTTGCATCACTTGTATTTAACAAGAGCTATCATCTGCAAAGGGCAGGCCAAATATATGACGGCCGTTTTTATATATATATGGTTTTGCGTTGTCCCATTAAATGAATTTGTTTTCATGGAAGAGAGGGTGAAAAAAAAAGTAAAAGGAGCTTTTTAGATTAATTTTCAATGAAAGAAAAAATGCTTTTAATACTTCTGGCTCGTATTATGCTGGACAAACAACTCTTCTGTATTGAGTTAGTCTAATGAAGAGAAAGTATTCCATAACAGTAGCTGTTCTGTTTACAATACTTTAAAGTCAAGGCAATCAAAGCCTCAGACCAAGAGTTCATTTACCTTTTTAAGCAGTCGATCAACTGTAATAAAGGGATAATGTTTGGGCCGGGGTCAAATGCTTTTTGTGCTTTCTATTGACTCTAACTATATGACATTTGTCAAGATACAAGCTATATTGTAGTGCATCATTTGTATATTTGTCTTGCAATGAAAGCAAATATTCTAGAGTGAAAATAAAACCACTGAATCTTGTGTTCAGATCTTATATGAGTCATTCATTTAAAAGAATGAATATGTATTTCCAATGTAATTCTGAGAGTTCCTAACATGCCTCTTTAATGTTGTACTCTTCAGACATACTATGTCTGGAATATCCTTAGATTCAACAGTGAGGAGGAAATCATCCATCAAAGATTTTTGTGTAGCAACACCAGAAGAATTTGTAAAAAGTTTTGGAGGGGACGTTGTCATAAACAAGGTATGTCATGCTTTAGATAGATAATTTCACATAGAAAAGATCCATATGGATTTAAAAAAAACAAAAGAAAAACTGCATTTTTACTTTTTCTTTGTGTCCATAACCAGTTGGCTGTTCTCTACATTAGGATTTGCCCCTGATCTCCTAATTTATCTGGGGTCATAACTGGCTAATATACAAGATAACAGGCTGGGTCAAGTAGGAAAGCAGCGTTGCTGCTGCAATGAACAAACTGAATGATATATGGAAGAGTAAAACACTGCCAGGAAATGAAATAAAAGCCTTTCCAATTAATGTACTATCAATCTTATACATGGGCCTGACTGTTGACAATGAATGCAACAACAGTCAGAAAGCTGACATCAAACCTTGTCTGAGATTCCTTAGAAGACTAAATGATGGAAAGTACTTTTTCGGCCAAAGCTTTACCCATTTTCACCTGGGTCGAGTGAGGAAACAAGGGTAAATTTTCTTGCTTAAGAAAATAATGCTTGTGCATACAGCCAGAATCAAACCTGCTACCACAGAGCTACTGGGCCTCTTATCCTAAAAAGGGCAATACAAAATGATATGTGGAGAGGTAAAATCACAGAAGTCAACATAGAGGAAAAGATCCTGGACTGGTGTAAATGGCAAGCTCTCATTTCTGCCTTATTTTATTATACAAGGAGACTGTAACTTTTGTAAATGTTTACTTTGTATTGTATTTATTTTCATTTTTAATCTAGCCTGCCTACTGTACTAATTCAGATGAAAGTAAATGTGATTTCATTTTATTCCAAGGTCTTATGGAAAGAAATTGGAAGTGATTCCATTTTGTTACAATTTTCTTTCCTGCATATACCTTCTGAACAGTGTATTTTAACTGAAATTATACAGCTACTTGTTCATCAGGTCTTACATGAGATAAAAGTGTCTATTGTATAGGTAATTCACATTCTTATCATAAACTTAAGGTAACTCCGAGTATGCTTCAGTCAACAGCAGAAATTTCAAATTTGTGTTAATGCTTGGAAAGAACATACTGAAATGAAAGATTTTTTCTCTTAAGAAATATAGGCTAAAGTATATGTGTGTGTGGGTGTACGTGTATGTGTGTTTGGGGTGGGGGATGTAATTGTGAATGTTTGCTGACAGTTTTGCTGATTTCCACTTGTGCTCAAAATGCTTAGTGTGCTGGTATGAAGTTACCACTTTGTCATTTGTTCACTCCCATGAGTGTATATTCAGCCTTCTAAGAGATTGCTTACTTTCCTACATGTTATGAGGATTGCCAGGTCAAGGCGAATTTTCTGAGCTTTTGGATGGGCGCGTGAAGGGTAACTTGGGGATCCATGTCTTTGCTGCAGAATTGTTTTGAATTCATTGATTACCCAGATGGTTTCAAAGTAAAACGAGCAAACAAGAGGGCATTCTTTTCAAAGGAATTTGCCAACAGTAATAGCAGATATTTGTCTCCACTCCATCGTACGGCTTTGCCTACCTTTTACTATTTGTCAATGTGGACAAGAAATGCCCGTACAATATGAGCCTGTAAAACTTCAAGAAATATTGAAGGGTGCTAGTGACTAACACATGCTCAGATAAAACATGACATTACATTTTGTTAGTTGAAATTAATCATCAGGTCCAGGGATTACTATATAGTCATGAAGTAGAAAATGATTCCTGTTTCTTTAGATCAGAAGAGCGTACTCATATATTCTCCTCATCTGCCTACAGGTACTTATTGCCAACAATGGCATTGCAGCTGTCAAATGCATGCGTTCAGTACGTCGATGGGCTTATGAAATGTTCCGCAATGAGAGAGCGATCAAATTTGTGGTAATGGTCACTCCGGAAGACCTGAAGGCCAACGCAGGTTTGTCTTTTATGTGTATGATAAAAAGTAACCCCATCCATGGTTTCAAAATATTATCCCAACTAGTATGTAAGTTTCCATCGATAACACACTGAATGGTCAAAGCTCATGTGACATACCATCATCATCATCCTGCATATTTGATTACAGTGTTTTCTTGAAGACATTTGATGTGCCACTTCTTTGAATAAGTATTGCTTATTTGAAAAATAAAAGCAGACTTGGTAAATGTTTACTGTATTAATATTTGTTTTCACATTAAACAGTGGCCAAATTCATTTACATGTTGATATATTTGGCAGATAAATTAGACCAGGAACAAAAACAAAACAAAATAAAACAACCCAGAAACTTGGCAGATCGCAAGGAAAGCATTTTGTAACCCTGTATCTCTGGTTGTGACATTCGGCTTAAAAAAAAAAGGTCTGTGGTTCAAATTCCAGTTATGCTTAAGACGACTTTTGTTCCATGGAGGAAACTTCACACAGTCGTCTCATTCCACGCAATATGTGTACCCATTGGTTGGTGCTTAGGTCAGATGCATTAGCCTACTGGGGGAACCGTTTCGCCCACACGATCAGAAAGCAAAAGTGCAATCTTATAAAAATACTTCAAGACAAAGTAGAAGGCAGATGTAGATAAGGAAGGCCAGTTGTATGAACTTAACACAAATTACAGGGCAGACAGAAAAATCCACTTGCTGTAATGCTGAAGACAGGCAAGGATGGCGTCAACTTGTGTAGACATCACAGTTGTCAGCAGCCATCACAAATGATGATACAGACTGGTGACAGCTAAACACAGAGTGAGACCATACTTTATAATGTTCTTAGTGGATGCGTTTTCACTTTCTTTGTCCTCCCACAGAATACATTCGGATGGCCGACCAGTACGTGCCAGTGCCTGGTGGTACTAATAACAACAACTATGCCAATGTTGAACTCATCTTAGACATTGCCAAGAGAATCCCGGTACAGGCTATATGGGCAGGCTGGGGACACGCATCAGAAAATCCCAAATTGCCAGAGTTACTCCATAAAAATGGCATCCAATTCATCGGTAATTCATGATTTGATCATCACTTATTATATTACTTTTTAATCACATCATTTCTGCAGTGTCTAAATGCAGTCCATATTTGATATGACAACCCTTTGCCATTGTAGGAAAATATGACGCATATGAGCTGTTCAGTCAAAATCGTCTTTTTAAAAAATAGAACAAGGTTATGTTAGTATTTAAGGGAAGGTCCAATTGAATGCTACGCAGGCGTGCTAAAAGTTTAATGTAGACTGACATTATCAATGCTAATTGCTAATGAATTGAGTGTTTCTGTAAACCTGGAGAGAAAAGATGGGCAAGGGTGACACTGCATGTGTAGGTAGAACTGATACTGGCAAAGGTAAACAGTCAATTGCCACATCTGATAACTAAAGCTACTGTAGGTCTAGTAGAGTAAAGCTGTGTCACGTTCTACCCAGTAATGGCACACCTAGGGAAACACTGCTTTTTCTTTTTTTCTTTTCAAATAGGTCCTCCCGAAAATGCCATGTGGTCATTAGGAGACAAAATTGCTTCTTCAATCGTTGCCCAGACAGCTGGTGTACCCACGCTGCCTTGGAGTGGTACAGGTATCCCTGGACATTTAGATCTAGTGCTTTGAATGAATTTTAGCTTTTTTTTTTCACCAACCTTTGTCTTCTTTTGATGCTCTTTACTGTGACAAGCTTTCACCAGGTATCAAAGCACTGGCAATCAGTTTGTTTAATCAAAACCTCTTCAAACCACACAAAGTCTCGTCTAAAAACTAAATGTCTAAAGAGTATATTGTCACCTATTTGATAAATGCCGTCCTTGCTTTACCTATTTTGAAATATGTGAGAAAAACATGTTTTTTTTTTCAACTTGGTGTCTTCGGTTAGGCATACTCAATTATTAATGATATATCCTTTATTTAAGGATATGAAGAAGAAGAAGAAGAGAAGCAGTCCATCTTCTGAGTTATGAGGAGCCAATTAAGTGGCGACTTGCTTTGACCAATTTTATTGTTAAACTTAATTCCATACTCTACATTTGGACCTGCTTACTAAACTTTTTCAGTCACAATTAGTTTTCCTTTACGTCTAGATTTGTCCCTAAGCTTTAGTTTTAAAGTCATGGATAACAAACATTTATCCTGATCAGGATTTATCAGGTGAAAGAGCCATTGTGAAGCTTTATGATTATATGGAATAAATAAGTAAACATGTCAGACATTGAGTTTCAAATATTGCATTAAAACTCCCTTTTTTAAAACCGTCAAGGACTTCTATCTTCTTTGGAATCAGTATTGCTAGCATCAATCTTTAAAGAGACTGTGAGAAAAGAATTTGTTACCATTATTTTTATTTACTGATCAATTTGGTCTGATAAATGAAGGGGGACGTTTAGTGTATAAATATTGTCCGGGGTCAGGAAAGGTATTTGTATGTTTGTAAGAGAAGATAATTACTTTGGAAAAGGACATGGTATAATTTTTTCCTCTCGACATGTTCCAGGTTTGATGCTGAATCCATCTGATTATGCTGGAAAAACTCTAATCGTGCCTACCGAGTTATATCGTAAAGGTTGCACAGCTGATGCAGATGAAGGTTTGGAAGCTGCACAAAGTATTGGCTTTCCTGTCATGATCAAGGCATCTGAAGGTGGCGGAGGAAAGGGCATTCGAAAAGCAGAGAGCGCTGAAGAATTTCCCAATTTATTTCGGCAGGTCTGAATTGACTTATGAATGATCTCTCCAAACTTAAGGGGTTTATTAAAAAAAAACAACTAAATGATTTGAAGAACACTGCCTTTTTTTCTCTCTTCTATATGGCACTGTTTTCTTTATAGGCTTTACCAGAGGACCTGAAGGAACACAATCAATATGATGCAACATTTTTGAATTTAGCTACAAGTTGGTAGTCAAACAAGGGGGATACCATACAGGGATGTCACATCTCCGGCACTTCATGGAAATCCAGGGAATGAAAAACATCTGCAGGAAATTCTGAGGGATAATTTGTTTGATAACAAAAATTTTTCCAATAAAAATGCAAAATAAGATAATGCCCAAAAAGACAAGTATAGTGAAATAATATCTTTGAGTTCTTCATCCAAAAGAGTTCTCTTTCTCTTCCATCTCCTTTTTCATTAGTAAGACAAGCGTCCGCCATGTAAACTTAGTCCGTTGGTGCCTTACTTTTCCTGCTTTTGTAGAGATCTAGCTCGATCATGAAAGTGTGCATTCATTTCATTCAGCTGGATGTATGTAGGAGAGTTGTTTATGACTTATTTATAGTCCGTGATGCCTAGAAATTGTTCATTGGAATGATCTAATCTAGGCCTAAAGCCTATTTTTTTTCTTGACTGATATAAAGTTCTTGTGGACAATAATGATGTAAAATGCTAAAATCATGATTACAGCAAGAACATTTAGAAGAAAAATATGTATCGCTAATGACATGTCCGCCATCTTGAAAAGTGCCAAGAAATAGAAATATATGATGCCGTGGACAAATCAATGGTCTATTATATATTCAAAGAGCAAGGCAGAGAGACCCTTTTTCGGTTACTGAAGCATGAAAACTAATGTGGAACAAAAGTCATTAACAAAAACATGGACAATAGAATGTGGTCATCAGAAAGTAGAGAAACAGACTGCTGCCGTTTAAGAAATAACATGCGAACAGCAGAAGAAATCAGTCTCTAGGAGTTGCCTCCACCCAAGAGACAGAAAGAATTCTTTTCAACCAACTTGATGCACATAGTGTAAAAAGCAGATTTTTTGTTGTTGATTTTTTGTAAGTAGAGTTTTAAGAGATTAAGTGTATCGGCAAGTAGAATGTTGAATGTCATAAATGTCCTTAATAAATAGGCCTATTCATGCATATTTTTATTTTGGTCGTGAAATGTAATTGAAAATTTTCAGTGTTCTCTGTGTCCTTACAACTCAAAATGACCTGATATGTGATATTTTTAACTGTTATAAATCTTGGATTTTGTTGAAATTGGTGCATGAAAATGGCACCTTTGACATGGCATTTTGAAAATTCTTCTGGGCTTTACCTGACTTTCTGCATTAAGCAACATTTTCATGGATTTTTGTCATCTCTGTGGCATCTCTATACTGTAGCTCAGTGGAAGAGAGTTGGCCTGCATACACACAGGTAGCAGGTTTGTTTCTTGCTGCAAATACATTAGTTTTTTTCTTAAGTAAGAAAATTTAACCATGTTGTTTTCCTCGACCCAGATGAAAAATGGGGTACAGCTTTGGCTGGATACGTACTTTGCAATAGATAAGTATCCTATGCAGATGGGCTTTATGCCATAGAAATTGGGTTAGCTCTGGCCCAAGGAGCTAGAAAAGGACTTCTTTTTTTCTTTTTTTGAACCTAATTGGATTAGACACATGATTTTTTTCATATTGATCTATTTCCCTGAGATAACTTTCATGGGAGGAATACTTATGTTCAAACATAAACATTTAAATCTATCGAGTGTGAGGGTTGAATGCCATTTGGATCTTCTGAGATGATTGAAAATCTGAGGAACCCCCTTTTTTTTTTCTTTTTTTTTTTTCCCTTTTTTTCCCAATAAGTTGCCTTTTGACAATAAGAATATTTAAAGCATATTTATTTGCATGGTTCTGAGTCATGCTTAAAATTAATGTGGAAATGACCTTAAATTGGATTTTCACAACTTTTCATTAAAAAAGCCAAGATGATCAAATTTGATGGCCTAATAAAAGTACAAGACCGTTGGACTTTTTTTTGTCTTTTTTAAATCTTTAAGACAAGGTTAACAAAATGTTCTTCTTCCACACAGGTCCAGCAAGAGGTACCTGGGTCACCAATTTTCATCATGAAGTTAGCTTCAGCAGCACGCCATCTTGAAGTTCAACTTTTGGCAGACAAATATGGCAATGCCATTTCACTCTTTGGTAGGGATTGTTCTATTCAAAGACGGCACCAGAAAATTATTGAGGAAGCGCCAGCTGTGATTGCAGCGCCTGATGTCTTTGAAAGAATGGAAAAGGTAAGAGGCATATTTCCATATTGGAAGGGTTTTTTTTTTTTTAGTTTCTTTGTTTTTTGTTGGGGCTTTTTGTTGTTTTTTTTAAATCTAAATTTTATACACTTCAAATATAGCAATTTAGACTTTCCAATGTCTGTGTGAAATCAATTTTTATCTTACCATCATTTCGGAAAAAGTGGTGTTGGTGGTGTGGAAAGTTTTGCATATCTTCTGCCATCTATTTTCCTACAAATAAATTTGACTCTTTTAGTAGTAGTAACACACCTTTTTTAGATATCGTGGTACAGAAATGTTTTACACTGGTTCTTTTGCTGCCATTCTTTTATAATCCTACTGCAATTATAACTTAGTATTATTACAACATAAAGGAAGCAATCATTGTGTTGGTGCTGAGGACCCACACACCTGAACTCCCGTAAACCACGCCAACTCCAACAGTGGAGGGTCAGGGAAGCAAAGGTGACAACACAAGGGAAACCTACCGAAGCCACGACGTGGGTGGTGGAGGTAAGGACCCGTGCACATTCGATAGCAGAAGACAACCTCCACGTGAGAAACCTACCAAACTGACGACGAGGGCCGGGGAGGCAAGGACTCACAATCAAGTACAGGGCGGAAACTATCACCGGACATAAAACCAGCCCAGACTGAGACGAGGGCGGAAAGGGCATGGATATGTCCACCACAGAACAGCTGAGAGCTGTTAAAAGCAAATCAGTCCAAGCCGCAAGGCCAACACTCAGGCATCCAGCCGATCCCATGACCAAGCTACATTGCTGGGCGCTATGAACTCTCCTGGCACTGTCAAACGTGAGCCGTAGACCAATTCTGCCGGAGAATATTTCAGGATTTCTTTGGGGGCCGTTCTAAATCCTACAGTACCCACGGCAATTCATCAAGCCAGTTTGGATTCTGAAAGCAGGCTTTGAGATCGGTTTTCAATGTTCTGTGGAACCTTTCGACCATGCCGTTCGATTGTGGATGATACGCAGTTGTACGGTGCACGGTCGTTCCGAGTCTACCTGCTATCTTGGTCCACAGTTTGGACGTGAATTGTGGCCCTCTGTCTGCTGTCATGTCCGTAGGGACTGCGAAACGGGACATTCAATTGCATATCAAAGCTTGTGCGCAATCAGTGGCTAAGGTTTGCCTCAAGGGCACTGCTTCTGGCCAAAAGGTGTTTCAGTCTATCACAGTAAGGAGATGTGTGTACCCCTTGGATGGTGGCAATGGTCCGACTAAATCGACGTGGATGTGACTGAATTTTTTGTCGGGTACTGGGAATTCTTCCGGTGCTGCCTTGGTATGGGTTTGAATTTTAGAGGTTTGACATGAGATGCACTCTCTCGACCCCTGCCAGACTTGCTTCTAAAGGCCTGTCCACACAAATTTGTTTGGGGACTTGTAGCCATGATGTTTGGGTGTGGGATGTCGTGGATGGCGTCGAAACTTTGGTATTGAAATTGCGGGGGAACGATTGGGTGTGGTTGTCCCATAGACGTATTGCATAGCAACTTCGGGCCCCCTGTTTCTAGCAGTTTGGGACGGATTTCTAACCTTGATTCGGAAAAATGATACGTTCCTTTCCATTCTGTCATGTTGACCTGTGCTTCTGCCATTGCGGTGTAATCAAATCCCAATGAAATGCTGCATATTGAAAATGAAAGCCAGTCGGCGACAGTATTATCCTTCCCAGACACGTGATGCATTTCCGTTGTAAATTCTGAAATAAACGCTAGACGTCTTTGCTGTCGTAGGGACCAGGAGTCTGCTGTTTTATATAACGCTTGGACCAGTGGCTTATGGTCGGTGAAAACTTTAAATTCCCTTCCCTCTAACAAGTATCTTAAGGGACGGATTGTCGGATAAAGTGACAGTAACTCTCGGTCGAACGCGCTATATTTAGGTTCGGGCGGTCGGAGCTGCTTCCTGAAGAATGCTAGAGGTTGCCATGTGCCCTCGACGAGCTGTTCCAGAACTGCTCCAACGGCGTGGCCAGAAGCATCGCTCGTTAACGCCAAAGGTGCTTTCGTATTCAGATGGCGGAGCATGGCAGTATTTCTTTTTATGGCCTCTTTTGACTTTCGGAAGGCTGTAATCATGTCTTCATCCCAGGCTTTATACAACGGGCGTAAGGTCTCTGCGTTGTGAGGGGAAAATCGGTGGTAAAAGTTGAGCAAACCTATGTATTTCTGTAAGCTTTTTGTGGTTTGGGATTCTGAGAAGTAATTCATTGCTTCCATTTTACTGGGGAGAGGAGCAGAACCCAAGGTCGAGATGCTGCGTCCGAGGAATTGTATTTCTGTCATTCCGAAAACGCATTTCTCTAGTTTTACAACCAAACCGTGGTCGCTTAGCCGGTTGCGAACTGTTCTCAAGTCATGCGCGTGCTCTTCTTCTGAATCACTTGCAAGTAATATGTCGTCAATATAGACGAAGGCACAAACATATCTTGTAATGCGATATCCATAAGTCGTTGAAATGTCTGAGCGGCG
>JAOWAY010108974.1:0-11000 GCA_028565895.1 Goniobranchus geometricus
AAAAGAGATTAGCTATCACTGCTGACCACTATTCATGATTATACCCCAAGGCAAAAAATTATCTCATATCAGATTGCTGTTACTGTCAGAGTCAGGTCTCTGCTTACTGATGCATTGAAAAACCATAACAAGAGGTAACCATTGACTTTTTCTGCCCTCTCTCATTCTGCTTACAACGCATACAAAAACCATTTAAGGAATGTCCCTAAAGAGGGATCTCTGTGGAGGGTTGAGTGTGTTATATTTTCTCCAGAGTAACCCTTTGTTTCAATATTTGCTAAAATGAATTGAGAAGTAAAGCATTTACTGCACAAAATAAATTCTTTTGATAAGACCCCTCTCCCTTGCTGTATAAAATGCTTTGAATTGGTTCACTTTGAAACTTTTCATATATATAGTTTGGATGTGCCCAGAGCATGAGAAAAGGGGTTGAAACATAACGTACGGCCATCATATATAAAACCATCAATATACATCCTTTTTCATTGTTGTATTATTTATCCTGAATCTATCACTTTCATTAAGCAACCCTTCATTGAATGAGAGGCATTTCATTTAAAAGTAACAGATAAAACAAAAAAAAAGCAAGCAGGTTTTAGAAAGCAGGAGCAGAAGAACTTGTACAGTGCATCATCATTCAACAATCCTAATAATAAAAAAGGATTCTCCCCTGAAAATTATCATCCTTTAGGACAAATGTAGTACATTCAGTAAATATTCAGGTTACAATCAATGTTGCATGAGAGACAATTCTTGATTTAAAGACTGGTTCCAAAGGAGGACTGGAGTCCACCAAGGTTTTGTCATATCACCAAGTCACTGCCTTGGGCTCTTTGTTTCAATAAATGGAGAGTGAGCATGAGCTTTCTGATGTTGTTGTCTGTACTGGGACTGGGAGTCGAGTCGGATAGTGCTGGCACGGCATGCAACAAGCAGTCTAGATCTAATACTACTGTTAACTGTCACACACACAAGCATCAGTGTTACTGCATACCTTCACGTATGTAGACAACTTCCACTTGTTGGTACTCTGAGACCTTTAATTTGCCCCTTGCTTTAATTCAAAGTCTCATAATTTGAAGTTTTGGTCCAATCCCGGGCAGTTTGAATTATGAGGTTTCCATTGTAGATAGATAACATGTAAATTGTGACTCTGCCCTCCCATCCAATACGTATTGAGACATACAAAACGAAGCAGTCAGCATAGAAAACAGTGTCAGCTTAAATGCATGTCAAGAAACCGACATAGGTGACAACAAAGCAGGGCTGTAGCTACATTCATTTATTGTATTTGTGTATGTAAACTGATGATGAGCAGCTATAGTAGTTGGTGTGTTAAAATGTATATAAATTCACAATAAAATCAAGTTGTTTTTAATTAATGACCCAAAAAGTTAAACACTGCTCTGTTTAGAAAATGATCATTAAATGAAGATTCATAGGACTCATGATTTTACAAGGCACTGAAAACTTAGGCAAAGGATATCAGGACCACCCAGCCTGGACCATTGCTTATTTACATGTGCATCTTATAATTAGAAACATTGATTTATCATTTGTAGATTTAGTCTCCTGCAATAGCACAGTGATACCTGTCCAACTTAATAGTCTATTAACAAAAGGTATAGCTCTACCTGCCGAACAGAAGGGCATATATGGTGCAGAGATATGCCGGAAGGGTAAACAATGAGTTTACAGTGGCATAATTAAGTTCAGTCTCTCATCACTTAATAAATGTAACAAAACAACTGAGTCAATTACATCAATGATGTGCATCTCACCAATGTGGTGTCAGGGAATTGGGAGACTTTATCCCACTTGTCTGTTTGGTCCCTTTACTTTAGATTGAATGGGCTTTGGCTCCACACCTGCAAGGCCACACATTCCTCGTCTGCATGTGGGGATTTTTTTGCATGATTGAAAGGCTTGGTAAGAAATGAATTCTTAAATTTGTTCATGTGCATTTGTGAATTTGCATTTGATTGGTTATTAAATGCAAGTGAGAATGAATTAGTGTTGTAAAAATATTCATGCCTCGTAGTCCATCTCACGGTATTAATTACTGCTTTTTCTACAACAGACTTATTTAGCGAACAGGTTAAAAAGAATATGCATGTCATCTCGTACTGAAGCAAAATTTCTCTGAATTCTTCACTAATTTTTTTTAGGAAACTTCACTTACAGTGTCTTCAGGCAAAAGTAGACATATCAGTATACTGCTTAGCGCATCCAGCAATAATACTAAGGACAGAATCCTACCACCTTTTTAAGGTTATTATGTGGTTGTGTACCTTTGTATTTGGATATGTTTGTTCATGTGTGTGTGTGTGAGTGAGGAAAAAGGACAAAGAGGAGTGTAATTATTGATAGCTGTACCAATACCATTAAGCGAACATGTGAAGGAGAAGTGCGGCAGAGAACGGTGCAGTATGCAATATGACTAGACTATCCGATCAGATTCTATTGATGATGCTAATGAACTACTCACATCGAAGGGAACAGAATTCCTGATTTATGGAATTGCTTCTACGATAACTAAAGCTTCCAATCTGTTCCTCAATCATAACAGCTTAGCAAAACACAAAACTAACGTTGTAAAATAGCTAATCTCTCAACATCTCACACTACAATTTTAAGTTTTTCAGCTTAAAAGGGCTTTTATTACGATTCTGAATGGTGCAAAAAAGATCTAACCTTACATCAAATATATTATAAAGAACACAAATTATAAATTAGATTTTCAGTCGATACAATGAGAGTGAAAAGAGATTTTTAAACAATTTATGTAATAAAAATAAAGGCAAAATTAAAAGTCATTTCTCGCACAGGCTAGGCTGAGGAACTCTTGGGAGTCCCTTGACAGGAATGGCTGCTACGGCCCCGCACAGTATGTTTTTGTTAACATCAACAGAACACAAAACAAAAGTATCCAGTAGAATATACATTTTGCAAAAGAAAAAATCCCTCATATTGTTTTCCATGGTCAACATATCAGAAAAATAGAGTAATCCAGGTCTTTAACATGCAACATCTGATTGGACAGAAAGCACAGCAACGTTATACATCAGGCACAGACTCTGACCTTCTTTAATGGAAAATGTTACTATTCCCTGTGAAAGCTAACCTGGAAATGACTATGAGTTTTTACAGTTTACGGACTTTAATTTTCACAAACTTCAAATGAAATATTACAAATGGCAAGCACCTCAACAGCTCTTCCAAAAAGGAGGAAAGTAATTACATATTGCTTGACATGAAACAGACTGTCTACAAAGCAATTTTCCCACTTTACCTTGTGTTCATGACTGGCATCGCCTGAGGGTTTGTTGGAATGTTGTACCTCACATTTAATGTGGTAAACCTAGACTACTTATCTCATGAAAGTGCATGCACTGACATTGCATAATATTAAAATACAATAAAATAACAGGCAATGGGACCACAACTATAGATTGAAGGAAATAATTACTCTTGAAGAATAAAAAGACACTGACACAAATCTAAAGTAACATCCATATCATTTATTCCTATATTATTCTATAACTGCACTACATGTGCAATAACTCAAACACCGAAAAAGAGAAACTCAATGCTTCTCTAGATCCAAGACACCTGATAACAATTGCTTTTATTAAACTTAAAATATCCAATCAGAATGCATCTTTCTCGCCAAATAGTAGAAACTCGCTGGAACTTCTCTGATCACATTCTAAGTAGAGACATAAACACATCCCAGTCCATAACGCAAAAGAACCTTTTTCAACCAACGTTGCAAAAAATTTAAAGGGTGATCAGTCACCATGCTCCCTCTTCTTCTTCTTGTTTCAACTAGCCTTGTCCCACTGTCTGCAGGGTTGCTAAATGCTGAATGCCACAACTCCATACTTTCTGGTCCATTGCATCATCGTCTTCAGGCCCAATTCTCCCATGTTGTTCTTTTAACTCAATCAAACTATCTTGTTTTTTGGGCGTCTTCTCTCTCTCTCTCTTGCCATTAATTTCCATATTCAACACCCTCCTGCTTAAATATATTCTTCCTCACATCTCCTGATGTGTCCAAATTACTGTAGTCTACTTTCATTTGTTTTTGTCAAGATATTTTTCCTTTTAACGAACTGTGGATCTACTCATTTGACTGACAGTTAACCTTTTCTTGTCCACTCATGGGACCATCTTAACATTATCATCTCCACCATTTCCAACTCTTTGTTCTGCCTATTTGTCAACACTATTGTCTCCAGGCCATATATGACATTGCCACATTGCCAGTCTCATCACATTTTTATACTTTTCCTTTCAATCTTTGTGGGATTCTCTTATCGCACATTACTCCAGTCACCTTCCTCCAGCTGTTCCAATCTGCCTGGATCCTCTTCCCTCAACACAACTATAACTTGGTACTGTTGTTCCCAGGTGTTTATATTGGTATGATTCTGGTATTTCTTCATTACCAATTTTTACTGCTTGTCCTACCATCAGCTGCCTGATGCAGAGATAAATATGCTCCCAATCATCCTAAACAGAGATCTAGCACTCATTCACCATCCATTTGGACTCCATTCAATCAATAATCTGGAGTTCATTGCTCATTCGGTACTTGCTAGAAGTTGGATTAAATCCCCAAACACACAAGACGGATAGCAATAGCGAGAACTGACAATAAGAATAAAGAAAGCTGCCGAAGCATCACAGATGCCACATTTGCATGATTTTTGTGCGCACAGCTATATACATTATAAAAAAGTCAATGGGACCACAAAAAAGTTGCTGGATATGGGTGAGTTCTTCCATTTGCCCAGCAATTCTCAAGTATCAAGTCTATTTTTCAACTATGTTTCAGATAAATCCTATGATTACGGCCAAGCATGCACAATCGCTCACACACCACAGGCATTTCCCACCGCACGCCCATTAATTAAAAATATGCAACGGTTTGGGCTTACAACTGTAACAATAAAGGTGTTGAAGCGAGCAACAAATTTTTCCTATTTTTTAATGTGAGACTATGAGAACCAGAGTTGCAGCCTTTCAGTTAATTGCTGCAGTGTAGAGTAATTGCCGGCATCAGAATAGAAAAAGCATGGATGGCAGCTGCTCTCTCTTGATTCTGTTTGATGACTTTCACATTGAAGATTTTGTAACATGATCTGGGTATTATTTTCAGCTGGATTTAATCTTATTCAGGATTCGAGGACACCTTCCATTTCATTTATTCTCTTAAGTACAACACTTCTGTTATTTTTGTGGAAAGTTTTGTTTCAATTTTAGCCTTAACCACTTGCCATATGTAACCATTATGGCTGCCAAGGGTAAACAGACAGGATCCAGATTCTTGATACATTCCCCTATTTTCACCACGGCTTTTATTCTCAAATAACAGCAGCTGAATTCTATATCTATCTCATCTCTAGTGGCATGTGTCACTTGTCACGTTGCCAGCCATCCATCTCCAGACTTATCTATCGTCAGCCCATCGTGTGTATTCCGTGTTGTTGTCGATATTTGATGTGTTTTGTCGTAGGGTTGTAAGAAAAGACATCCGTTGTCTTCCACATGAACGTTTACCTTCAATAAACCCAGTTGTTACCAGTTTCTCTAGACCATTGCTCTGCCAGAGCCCCATACATGTCCAAAAAACCGCATTTGTCTCTGCCTGATGGATTTTAGCAGTTCTCTTTCTTTACCAATTCTTTTCAACACATCTTCATTTCTAACTCTTGCCGTCCAGGGAATTTTCAGTAGCCTTCTATAGACCCTCTGTTTATCCTCTTTTCCTCTCAAATGAAACAAGCCTTTGTTTTGCTTTTGCTTCTATGACCCATGTTTCACATGTGTGTAAAAAAGTGGGAAACACGTAGGTATGCACCATTTGCATTTTTGTGCTGATTTTAAATTTCGAATTGCTGATAGCAGGTTTGAGGCTATGAAATATTTGTTTCGCCAGCGCTATTTTTTGCTTTATTTCATTTATGTCTTTGCAGTCATTTGAGATGTTTGTTTCAAGATATTTGAATCTTTTGACCTGTTTTATAATTTCCCCTTTACTTGTTAACTTGAAGATCAGATTGTCATCTTCTTTGGAAATCGCCATGCATTCTGTTTTCCTAACATTCAATCCTAAACCTTTCACTTGACTTATGACGTCTAATTTGTCCAGCATTTGTTTAATATGTTCTGGTGTAAAAGCCATCAACACAGCGTCGTCTGAATACCATAGATTGTAATGTTTTTACCATCGACTTTAATGCCATTCATGTCATCAATCTCTCTGAAGATAAATTCTGTGTATAGATTGAATAGATCTGGCGACAGAACACAGCCTTGTCTTACTCCTTTACTTGATGTTGAAAAATTGGGATGTTTCTTCGTCAGCTTTGATACATGCTGTTTGGCTCCAATATAGGTTTTGCACAAGTCTGAGATCTTTGTAGTCTACGCCTAGATCGACTGGCATTTGGAAAAGCGTCGTGTGCATGACCGAATTGAAGGCTTTAGAATAATCTATGAAGCACAGATATACCTTCTTTTGCTTTTCAATTCATTTGCAAAATGGTTTTTAATGTGTATATAGCATTCACTAATCCTTTGTCTTTCACGAAGCCAAATTGTTCTTTTCCAATGTCTGGTGATAGTTTATTTCGAATTCTTTTCACAATAATGCGTAGCAGGATTTTGGTCGCCTGACTCATAATACATATGGTTTTATGTTGGTCACAATCTACCGCACTCGGTTTCTTGGGTAAAGCTGTAATTACAGATTCTTACAATTTGCTTGGTATAATCCCTTTTTCATGGATGGCAATAAACACTTCGGTTAATATATCAATTCAAAATTCTTCCAGAGCATCAATCATTTCAATATGAGGTTATGTTATCCTGTCCAACAGCTTTACCCTTTTTCATGTCTTTCCATGATTGTTACCGTGTCTTGCTTCTGGAGG
The DNA here is from genome assembly GCA_028565895.1 of Goniobranchus geometricus. Classification (NCBI taxonomy): domain Eukaryota; kingdom Metazoa; phylum Mollusca; class Gastropoda; order Nudibranchia; family Chromodorididae; genus Goniobranchus; species Goniobranchus geometricus. The sequence continues at coordinate 6,942 of JAOWAY010108974.1, forward strand.
GATTGATATGGTAACCCTACAATTTTCAGTACACAATTTCTGAATATACTTAGCCCAACGTTGAACAATATCTTTGGCGTTCATTATGAGCGTCCCATTGGAATCTTTTTGTCAGGGTTCTTCTGCCTGTTAAGTTTGTATAGATTCATGAAATCCTTAGGTTTGTTGTTTGGCCTCTTTCCCATGCCTTGGCACTCTGAGTTTATGTGCCTTTCTTTGGCCTTTATGCATTCTTTCTTAATCTCTTTGTCTGCTTGCCTGTACTCTATGTGGTCGTTTGGTATTTTACTGCGTTCGTTCATTATTTCAAGTATTCCCGGTGTCATCCATTTGTTATTTGATTTGTGTGTGTGTTTTTTTTTCTTTTTTGTTTGTTTGTTGTTGTTTTTTTACTGGAACAATGTCATGAATTGCTTCTGTTAAACATTTTGTAAGGTCATTCCCGTGGTTTTCAACACCCTCTGTGATATTCATGGTTTCATACCATCGCATCGTGTTTGTTTTGTTTTGTTTGTTTTGTTTCTTTGTTGTTGTTGTTTTGTTTGTTGTTTTTTTTTGCATTTTTCTCTGACCATATTATTATCTGGGCACAGAAGATCAATTTGCGCTGTTGGCTTGGGTTTGCTTTTGTGTAGACGTTTTCGACCCATTTTGATAACGCACCTTACAGGTCGATGGCCAATGTTGATGTCTACTGCTGGCAATGATTCCTAAAAGCGTCGTCGGGACAAGTATATAATCAATTTGATTTCTGCATTTGGTGCAAGGACTTTTCCATGTCCATAATTTTCTTTTTTTTTTTTTTGGCTTTAAAACCATGTATTTTGATGTTTTCTTGCACCACTTTTGCGATGAAGTCGCCCATTATTATTGTAATTTCCAGTGACTTGCATTGCTTTTTTTGCATTGTTTAAGTCGGTGTTGAACTGGTCGTTATCTTATTGTCCCTTTCTGTTGTGGGGGCATACGCCTGAATTAAATTCAAATCCAGAGATTGTCCTTTTAATTTGACTAACAAGACTCTATCCCATATTTCCCAAAATCCTTATATAGACTAAGATATGAGTCGACCTAAAACAAACCGACTCCTCTTTCATGTTTTGTTCCTACTGAGTAAATCACTTCATTATCACCAATTCTAAATTTTCCAACTCCCGGCCATCTTGTTTCCGAAATTCCCATTATTTCTATCATATATGTGTACATTTCATGAATGCGATTGTCTAATTTTCCCGCTTGGTGCAAAGTACGAACGTTCCAAGTGGCGATTGCAATGTCCTCTTTGTGTCGTGTTCTTGTGCTTGTGTTGACGTGTAGCCAATTGGAGGATGGGTCGTGTCCTGGGAAGGATTGTAGACAGTGGCTTTCCGATGCCCTCTGTCTTTACATTTGCAAACATCAAAAGTGTGACAAATTGGACATATAGTGAGACGAACATTACTCTTTGATATGATATTATTGGTTTGTTTCGGATGATTTTCGCGTTTGTGTGGGTGTATCCTTGTTAATATTGCTGAGGTCCGAGTTGGTTTGCATGAGTTGTTTTTGGTGGCCGGTGTCCCTTAAAATATGTATAGACTTTTGTTTGCGTTTGCCTCCTCGGCCGCCACGCCGTTTTTAAAATACTTTTGGAAATTTAAAAGACTGGGATAAAACTGAAGGCTGAGTAAAACTCTGCTGACAATGTCGAGGTAATGGAACATGTAAAAAATCCTGAATTCGAAGTTTTCCATAATAAAAGGTAAAAGTTTCTGTAAAAATTGTTTGTCATATATTGTAAAAAAAACTATTTCACACAAAGCACAAGAACATCACGAGTCCATTGAATATAAAATTCAATCAGGGAAAATAATTTAAATGCTTAAAAAATTGAAACAGAGAGTAGGAACACAGAGCACAACTGCTGTTAAGGTACATACACACACTTTTGTTCTTACAGTAATTTCATATTTATTAAATCAAATGCAATAAGAAGCACTATCACAATACGTGTGCAAGTGTGTTGACTTCCGTACGTGGGCCTGATTGTGTCTTCAAAAATACTCTGTCGTGGCCATAATTGCATAGTCTGGTAGCGCCTCGACATTTGGCAAATATTGCATACTTTTTATTTTTCTTTCTTTCGGAGTCCTGAGTCTTTGCTCTTGAAGTATCTAAGCCATCAGTTTCCATTTTGTCTTTTGTGGAATTGCACATTTACACACACACACACACACACACACACACACCAACATACACACACAAATAAGGATAACTGTGCATATGTGTGTGTTTGGATGTGTTTACACGACAGTCTGTGGTTTGAAATTTCAAACAAAAATCTACTTACGGAGACATTATTTTGCTGAAGAGTAGTAATCTCCTGCTTGAAACCGGAAACTGATTATTTACGTTTTAATGGGCTAGAAAAAACAACATCGACATAGACTTGTAATCAAGATGGTTATTATAATTATCTAGGCCCAGTTATGTTTTATAATTCATGCACCAGAATTCCGTGATAAAAAAAAAAAAATTATGGGTGAGAGTAAAAATCCTCCAAGTTTTCTTGAAACTTTACCACTTAGAAATCTTGGAAAGTGCTGCAGGACATTCAGTAACTTACACATTATGATATATTATCTGCAGCACAATCACTGGACTCAAGGAGTGAATGTGGCTCTTCAAAAAATATTTCCGGGCAGTAACATTATGGCCCATCAGTGTTTCTTTAGGAATAAAGAATTTAGCAGTCAAGTTTACATGGAAGTGCTTGTCTATAAAACCATGAGCATCTTTGCCAAGCTCGTGTTGCAGTTTTCCGATTTCTTGGCTGCATTTTATGAGGTACAGAAGTCACACCTTTGCGCAAAAATATAAGCAAATACTAGGATATTTATCATATTATTATCTGTATTATACAAACAACAGGAGACAATAACTTTCTTTCTCCCCTGGCCAAACAAAAACTTTACTAAACCCTACAAGATATAGATAAACATCATACAAAAGTCAATAAATAAGAAAAAACAAACAAACAAAAAACAAAAAAAAGATACGAAAATGAAAAAAAACCAACAACAGCAGACAAAAGAAACAATAAAAAACACTTATAAACGTAGTAAAACCCGACTCATGTTAAAGACCAACAAAACATCAAACAGAAACGAGAGATAATTGTTTGTTGAAGATCTTCTTAGAAATTAAAATCAATGGACAAAATGGATTTTCGCAGTATGATGACCCTTACTGCTCTTATCTTTTTTTTCTTTTCAAACTCAGTGTAACGTACATGCAAAGAATTTCAGTCTCGTCCAAAAATTTCTTCTGCAATCCAACAATGTATCACAGAAGGAAAACCGGTATGGTACATTTCCAGAATAAACGTCAAAAGCAATCTTATGTGTTCTTTTACTGACAAAATAAAGACTGACAGTCTATTGACCGAGACCCTTGGTTCAACAAAGTAAATGAAACATTCAAGTTAATGCCTCTTTGAAGAGGACAACAAGAACAAGAACAAAGTGATAGTAGCAGTAGCAAAAAAAGCAGCAACAACAACAACAACATTATCAATCCCTAAAACCTTAAGATTTTATTACTGTAAATTTTGCCACCTGGAGTGTTAGAAAGGAATTCCAGGATTCAGAATCTCACTGTTCACCGCACTGTTCATGTTATTCCTGCGGGGAATGCAGATAAAAAGTTCGCTTTATTCTCTTATGATACAAAGTGCCAGATGCTTCTGTTGACAAAGCTGTTTCTTTAAGAAAGTGCTTTGTTCGGTCAGAGGAGATACCAGGAGTCGAATTGAGAGTTTGAGTCAAAAGAACAATTTAAAAAAAACGAACAATAAGAAATGTATGAATGAAATTATACAAGTTGCTGGCTTATTGAAGAATTACTGTTTGTAATTAATTAAAAAATGTGTTCTTCTTGCTCTATTTTTCCTTGTTCTATTTCTTCTTGTTCTTTTTTTTTCTTGTTCTTGTTCTTTTTCGTGCTCTCCTCCTCCTCCTCCTCCTCCTCCTCCTCCTCCTTCTTCTTCTTCTTCTTCTTCTTCTTCTTCTTCTTCTTCTT